>JAUCBJ010000759.1:0-93492 GCA_032718475.1 Nemertoderma westbladi | reverse complement strand
GGTTTTCTTGTAATTATTTTTTATATTTCAATCAAACTGTTTGAACTCGGAACGGATGGTTTACTTGTAATTATTTTTTATATTTCAATCAAACTGTTTGAACTCGGAACGGATGGTTTACTTGTAATTATTTTCTATATTTCATTTTTTTTGTTTATCTAGTTTAGTTTTATAGTTTAGTTTGAAGTTTAGTGTTTAAGTTCAATTGCATTAATAAAATATCTGTGAAAATATATAAATCTTTCATTGACAGCAATATCTAGGGGTTCTAGAGATGCGACTCTGCATTCTGCGCTTCATATTTGAGCTTAAAGAGTCCGGGGTCTTAAAGCATTCGCTGGGTTAGGTAATTAATTCTAACTCTGCTGGGTTGGGTAATCATCAAAGCTTAACCGACTCATTTGCGTTGAAAGATTTCAAAGGCGACGATAGACGGTCCTCTAATTAAGCAAAAGGGCTCACTTTGACTTCGACCCACAGTATATACGCGCTGCAAAGTACTTTAGAGTGTACATTAAACTCAGCTTACTATTTCACATCAGAAACGTAATGTCCTTCCCATTAATTGATAATATGTGAAAAAAATAACTATTTAAGTGGTGGCAAAGAAAGTAGACTTTTTTGACAAAAAATGTTACTTTATTTATTTTATATTATTATTCTTTATTCCAGGCCGAGGCCCATAAAAACAGATTACATATATTATTTATTAAGCACAATTGTTTGGAGATATTAAAATATGTACAGTACAAATAGTAAGCCTACCCTACCAACTAATCCAAATGTTCTTACATAAAACATAAAACACGATATACATAATATAGATTACTATAAAATAATACGTGTGTACTGATGACACCAAATATTAGCAGTCGAAACAAGCAAATTGTTAGAAGAAGAGATTCTTCGTAATAAACTTTGCTTATTTTTATACAGAATGTGAATGAACATTGGAAGATTAAGCTGCCCGAACATTAAAGAGATACTCGTGGGCTCATCCTCAGTAAATCGAGGTATTTTAAATAATAGTCGCAAGCAGTTATTATAAGCCACTCTAAGTTTATTGTAGGCACTTTGTGAATAATTACTTCTAGACCATAAGCTACAACAGTATATAGGTGTACAAAAAGCACGAAATAATAGAATTTTAACATTTGTGGATGCATTACCAAATTTCCTAAGTAGAGTGTTTGCACGTGCATATAAAGAATGAGTTTGCTTAATTATATCACAATCATCATCAGTATTAGAGCACAGGAGATGTCCTAAGTATGAAAATCTATCTACAATATCAATGCAAGAACCGTATAATTTAATTCTGGAATAGAGTGTAACTGTGTAGGAATTGGGAATGAAATAAATACATTTACTTTTTTTAGTGTTAAATATAATAGAATTATCGAGAGCATAAGCTACAGAAATATTAACTAGATTTTGTAAACCATGTATTGAGTTTGAAATGAGACATAGGTCGTCCGCATATATAATGTGGTTAATTCTTGTAGAGCCTAGACAGCAACCGGTTCCGCTACTAGTTAACGCTAAGCTTAAATCGTCAACATAAACGTTGTAAAATAGAGGTGATAGGATGCCACCCTGACGAGTTCCATTAGTTACATTAAATTCGGGTGACAATATGCCATTCCAACAGACACGCAACAGTTGGTTACGGTACCAGAAATGTATAACACGCACAATATAAATAGGGACACCTCTATTAATTAGCTTATTAAAAAGTTTGTAATGGTTGACCCTATCAAAGGCTTTTGAGGCGTCCAACATACAAACATAGATACACGAATTGTTACATAGGTAATAATTAATTATTTCTTTAAGAGTATATATGCATAACTCAGTTCCTGATTTAGTTTTAAATCCGAATTGGTTGCTAGTGGTAATTAAATGATCTACACATCGTTCTAGAATTACCTTCTCGACCACCTTACTAAGGATAGTTGAAAGGGCAATTCCACGATAGTTATCCTTACTGTTTAAAGCAGCGGTCCTATCTTTTAGAAGTGGTATAATGGTGGAAGCCATCATTTCAGCTGGCATATAGTTGTGTGTAAACATAGCATTAATTAAAATGCAAATTGCACGAATCAAATTATAGGAGAAACCGTTGATAAAGTGTTCAGCCGTTACCTCATCAGGGCCCGATGACTTGCCAGTAGGAAGACCAAGCACTGAATCAACAGTTTCTTTAAACGTGACATGAGAGAAATTAATATCATTATTACTGACAGATGTATTAAAAATAGATTTACCGGTGTGATTACCGGTTACTATTTACCTTTATATGACCTTCTGACAGTAGGGTCCTTCTCAAAAGCTTATAAAAAATATTTACTGACCTAGAGCTCTACATAGCTAACTACTTCAGTACTCTGTATATATTATATATTCTACTTATACAACAATGTTTTGTTTGGTTTCATACACTGTGATAAAAAGTAAGAGGTGCCGGTAGACATACAGTATAAAATTAAATATATGGAAAAAGAAATAAACAAAAAACAAGTAGGCCTTCAGTATCTCTCGTATAATTATTGAATAATCATTGTCAATCAACGTGGTTCTCCAGCCAACAACCCCCCCCCCCCCCTCACTCATATACATAAAAAGTGTTCTAGAACAAAATTATTTATCAAAATTGATAGCTAACACGTGTTCATAACATTTATAAAAAAGTAGAAAAGCCTAGCTAGTATAAAAAATCAATGTCATGGAAATTACTTTGAAATTTAATTCAACATAACTTTTTATGTTAACAACAAAGTGTTATTTTTTGTCAAACTTGTTAACGACTTTGACAAAAAAAGTGACCTAAGAACAAATTAACTTTATTGAATTCTGGTTGATTATTTGGTTCTCTTAAGGACTCATGGGATTCCTGATGAAATTATTGCAGCAATCAGATCAGTATACGATGGTTCGACAACATTTGTGTCTACTGTTGACGGTGACACAGAACCATTTGAAGTGTTATGGGGCGTCCTCCAGAGAGACACACTTGCACCATTCTTGTTCATTATTGTGGTTGACTATGTTCTACGCATGTCCTTAGATCATCATATTGATGCTGGGGTGATGATAACTCCACCTACTGGCTCCAGAAGTCGAGGAAATCCTGCCAAGTACCTAACTGATCTAGACTTTGCTGATGACTTAGGAGTACTCTCAGAATCACTAGAGGGAGCCCAACGGCTCCTCAGCTCATTAGAACATGCTGCTTCTGGTGTTGGTCTTTTTATTAACTCCAGAAAGACAAAATTTTGACAGTTAACTTTGAAAGTCCTCAGCAAGTCTCTGATCGGATGAGCATAAGCTCAAAAGATGGTATGCTTGAGCATGTGGATGTCTTCTGTTACCTGGGATCATGGATCTGGAAGTCAGGTGAGGACCTTCGAATACGTAAGGGAAAGGCATGGGCAGCGTTGAATATGCTTTCCAGGATTTGGAAGTCACCGAGAATTAATCGGAAACTTAAGGTCCGATTATTTAGAGCAGCAGTAGTTCCAGTACTCCTCTATGGGAGTCCATGCTGGGCTCTAACTGCTGAGGACACCAAATCTCTGGATGGCACATTCACAAGAATGCTACGCCGGGTTCGTTGTGTCAAGTACAATGCACACATCTCCAACCAGACACTATATAACATTGGAGGTGTCTCATTGGTTCCCCCAAGCTTGACACTAGAACAAAATCGCCTCCGCTTTGCAGGACATTGCTTTCGCCGTGAGGACCAGCCAGTGCATAATCTTGTACCTTGGCAGCCTCATGGAGTGAATAAGCATGGTGGACAGCCCATGACTTTATTGAGACGCATCTCAAGGGACACTGGCCTTGAAGTTGCGGATGATCTAGCAAATGTCATGGGTGATAGGGAGTTGTGGCGGTGCAATTTTGTCGATAAGCCGACACAGCATTCTTTAAAATGCAGCTGCAATGCAGCATGCCGATCCTAGTTACTGTACTAAGTCGAGCGATCTCAGACAGTGGAAATTAGATCCTTCCAGTCTTCCCGATTCTCCATAGTTGTCGCAATTTCGTTTCTCCCAAGTTCAGTATCCCTTTAAAGTTGATCTATATATGTTATGGCCGGTCGTCCACGACTACGCTTTCCATGAGTTGGTTGCCAGAAAAGTAGATCTGGTATGACCTCGTCTTTACTTCGTCAGCAGTGCCCACTGAATCTTAATCTGCGTTCACGGAGGGTGGTTGATACAGGTGGTATTGTACCATAAAGCTCGGCATTTGTCATGTGTTGTCTCCAGCTGATGTTTAGGGCTGCCCTTAGTAGTCTTGTGTAGCAACCATCAATTCGTTGTTCAAGTGATTTAGTCAGTGTCCAGGTCTCACCCCCGTATAAAAATACATTTTCCACTGTTGCTCGAAATAACTTAGTCTTCAGGTGCCTGGGGAGATCTGATTTCCAGATGGTATCCATTTTTGATAGAGCTACCCAAGCCTTTGCTTTCCTAACTTCTATGTCCTTTTTGCTACTCTCTATCCATGATCCTAGGTACTGGAAGTCGTCAACCTTTCTTAGTTGATTATTATCAATGGTTGTCAAGTTTCCATCAACATTAAAAGTCATGAATTCCGTCTTGGTAGCATTTATATGCAATCCAACCTCCTTAGCAGCCCTCTCCACTTTATTCAGTAGAACCTGTGCATCTGCTAGCGTATTAGAGTGCAGGGCGATGTCATCCGCGAAGTCGGTGTCTGTGACTGTAGTTGCCGGATATCTACTACTTCTGCGTTCTTGAAGTTCTCAAACTCTGACATAATGATAGCAATCATAAATGTAATGTGAAAAAGTTAAAACGGCATTGAAAAATTTATTTATCTGTTCTTTAGAGCGATTATAACTTTTGGGGTTCAAGTCTCCCTCACTCACCTCACTCACCCTACCTATATACAGTACTTCATATAACAAGTAATACTGTATGGCATCGATACCTGCTCAGTATTATACGGTAATGTATTTCGCTTTTAGGTACAGTACATTAACCCAATCATCATGGAAATGTAATTTTAACTGAAAGTGGTTTTTCTAAATACAATATAGAATGCGAGCAGCATAAGGTGCCATTATACATATATTGTATATTTGTAGCCAAAGAACCACAAAAAAAGTTATACATCTAGTATATTATATATATAAGGGATATATATATATATATATAATATATATAAAGTTGCGATTCTGCTATATAATGTTCATTTCAGTCGCAGTGTTATAAATTAATTAAAATATCTACAATAATTTTAATTAATATTTATAAAAAAACATTTGCAATATTCCTGAAAGGTTCTCTACATACTGGACACATTTTCGTTTCCCTCTTGTCCTTCATCATAATGTCTGCACATTGTCGGCACATACAAATGTGCCGACAGGGAATAACGACAGTTGACTTCTGGCGATCCCAGCAGATTATACAGAATCTATCTTCCAATTGTTGCAGCGCTGACTTCATCTCTCGACTGGGCCTCGATGCGTTTGCCTGTAGTTCGAACTGCAGACTAAGTCGTTTCATCCTATTGTTTTCTTTCTGCAGGTCGGTGACAACATCTTCAAGTTTATTCGATTTCTTTTGTAGGCTCCGACTGCGCTGATTGAGCTCGAAGTTGTCTTTGAGTAATTTATCTCTCCATTCCCTATCTAGGGCAAGCTCAGACTCGGGAATTACATCCAGTTGTTTTCTATCCCAATCACGTTGCTCCTCCAATTTCTTTACCTAAATATATTGTTACAAATATTAATATTAATTTTGTATTTACTTCAATGTGAGATCAACTTGTATCCTCCAGGATAGGCGTCTGATGGTCTAACAATTCCGTTGGCAGCTACACGCTGTTTCAAGAATACATGTGTAGGAAACGGTGACCCATAAGTACATAACGGTGACCAACACAAACATAACGGTGACCAACACGTACGAAACGGTGACCAACACGTACCAAACGGTGACCAACACGTACATAACGGTGACCAACAACACGTCCAAAACGGTGACCAACACGTACGTAACGGTGACCAACACGTACGAAACGGTGACCAACACGTACGTAACGGTGACCAACATGTACGAAACGGTGACCAACATGTACGAAACGGTGACCAACACGTACGTAACGGTGACCAACACGTCCGAAACGGTGACCAACACGTACGTAACGGTGACCAACACGTACGTAACGGTGACCAACACGTCCAAAACGGTGACCAACACGTACGTAACGGTGACCAACACGTACGAAACGGTGACCAACACGTACGTAACGGTGACCAACATGTACCAAACGGTGACCAACACGTACCAAACGGTGACCAACACGTACCAAACGGTGACCAACACGTACCAAACGGTGACCAACACGTACGTAACGGTGACCAACACGTACCAAACGGTGAACAACACGTACGTAACGGTGACCAACAACACGTCCGAAACGGTGACCAACACGTACATAACGGTGACCAACACGTACGTAACGGTGACCAACACGTACGAAACGGTGACCAACATGTACGAAACGGTGACCAACATGTACCGAAACGGTGACCAACACGTACGTAACGGTGACCAACAACACGTCCGAAACGGTGACCAACACGTACATAACGGTGACCAACACGTACGTAACGGTGACCAACACGTACCAAACGGTGAACAACACGTACGTAACGGTGACCAACAACACGTCCGAAACGGTGACCAACACGTACATAACGGTGACCAACAACACGTCCGAAACGGTGACCAACACGTACCAAACGGTGACCAACACGTACCAAACGGTGACCAACACGTACCAAACGGTGACCAACACGTACCAAACGGTGACCAACACGTACGTAACGGTGACCAACACGTACCAAACGGTGACCAACACGTACGAAAAGGTGACCAACACGTACGAAACGGAGACCAACACGTACCAAACGGTGACCAACACGTACGAAACGGTACCAACATGTACGAAACGGTGACCAACACGTACGTAACGATGACCAACACGTACGTAATGGTGACCAACACGTCCGCAACGGTGACCAACACGTACGTAACGGTGACCAACACATACGAAACGGTACCAACATGTACGAAACGGTGACCAACACGTACGTAACGATGACCAACACGTCCGAAACGGTGACCAACACGTACGTAACGGTGACCAACAACACATACGAAACGGTGACCAACACGTACGTAACGGTGACCGACACGTACGTAACGGTGACCAACATGTACGAAACGGTGACCAACATGTACGAAACGGTGACCAACACGTACGTAACGGTGACCAACACGTCCGAAACGGTGACCAACACGTACGTAACGGTGACCAACACGTCCGAAACGGTGACCAACACGTACGTAACGGTGACCAACACGTACGAAACGGTACCAACATGTACGAAACGGTGACCAACACGTACGTAACGATGACCAACACGTACGTAATGGTGACCAACACGTCCGCAACGGTGATCAACACGTACGTAACGGTGACCAACACATACGAAACGGTACCAACATGTACGAAACGGTGACCAACACGTACGTAACGATGACCAACACGTCCGAAACGGTGACCAACACGTACGTAACGGTGACCAACAACACGTACGAAACGGTGACCAACACGTACGTAACGGCGACCAACACGTACGTAACGGTGACCAACATGTACGAAACGGTGACCAACATGTACGAAACGGTGACCAACACGTACGTAACGGTGACCAACACGTCCGAAACGGTGACCAACACGTACGTAACGGTGACCAACACGTACGTAACGGTGACCAATGCGTATGTAACGGTGACCAACACGTCCAAAACGGTGACCAACACGTACGTAACGGTGACCAACACGTACGTAACGGTGACCAACACGTACGTAACGGTGACCAACACCTACGTAACGGTGACCAACATGTACGAAACGGTGACCAACATGTACGAAACGGTGACCAACACGTACGTAACGGTGACCAACACGTCCGAAACGGTGACCAACACGTACGTAACGGTGACCAACACGTACGTAACGGTGACCAATACGTATGTAACGGTGACCAACACGTCCAAAACGGTGACCAACACGTCCGTAACGGTGACCAACACGTACGAAACGGTGACCAACACGTACCAAACGGTGACCAACACGTACCAAACGGTGACCAACACGTACTAAACGGTGACCAACACGTACCAAACGGTGACCAACACGTACGTAACGGTGACCAAAACGTACCAAACGGTGAACAACACGTACGTAACGGTGACCAACAACACGTCCGAAACGGTGACCAACACGTACATAACGGTGACCAACACCACGTACGAAACGGTGACCAACACGTACGTAACGGTGACCAACACGTACGTAACGGTGACCAACATGTACGAAACGGTGACGAACATGTACGAAACGGTGACCAACACGTACGTAACGGTGACCAACACGTCCGAAACGGTGACCAACACGTACGTAACGGTGACCAACACGTACGTAACGGTGACCAATACATATGTAACGGTGACCAACACGTCCGAAACGGTGACCAACACGTACGTAACGGTGACCAACACGTACGAAACGGTGACCAACACGTACGTAACGGTGACCAACACGTACGAAACGGTGACCAACATGTACGAAACGGTGACCAACATGTACCGAAACGGTGACCAACATGTACGTAACGGTGACTAACACGTACGAAACGATGACAAACATGTACGAAACGGTGACCAACATGTACCGAAACGGTGACCAACACGTACGAAACGGTGACCAACACGTACAAAACGGTGACCAACACGTACGTAACGGTGACCAACACGTACCAAACGGTGACCAACACGTACGAAACGGTGACCAACACGTACGAAGCGGAGACCAACACGTACCAAACCGTAACCAACACGTACCAAACGGTGACCAACACGTACCAAACGGTGACCAACACGTACGAAACGGTGACCAACACGTCCGAAACGGTGACCAACACCTACATAACGGTGACCAACACGTACCAAACTGTGACCAACACGTACGAAACGGTGACCAACACGTACGAAACGGTGACCAACACGTACCAAACGGTGACCAACACGTCCAAAACGGTGACCAACACGTACGTAATGGTGACCAACACGTCCGCAACGGTGACCAACACGTACGTAACGGTGACCAACACATACGAAACGGTGACAAACACGTACCAAACGGTGACCAACACGTCCAAAACGGTGACCAACACGTACGTAATGGTGACCAACACGTCCGCAACGGTGACCAACACGTACGTAACGGTGACCAACACATACGAAACGGTGACAAACACGTACCAAACGGTGACCAACACGTCCAAAACGGTGACCAACACGTACGTAATGGTGACCAACACGTCCGCAACGGTGACCAACACGTACGTAATGGTGACCAACACGTCCGCAACGGTGATATTATTACTTGTATTGCTACTTATTGTTACTTGTATTTTAGTTACTTTGAGTTTATCTGTTAGATTTACTTGTATTTTAGTTACATTGAGTTTATCTGTTAGATTTACTTGTATTTTAGTTACATTGAGTTTATCTGTTAGATTTACTTGTATTTTAGTTACATTGAGTTTATCTGTTAGATTTACTTGTATTTTAGTTACATTGAGTTTATCTGTTAGATTTACTTGTATTTTAGTTACATTGAGTTTATCTGTTAGATTTACTTGTATTTTAGTTACATTGAGTTTATCTGTTAGATTTACTTGTATTTTAGTTACATTGAGTTTATCTGTTAGATTTCCTTGTATTTTAGTTACATTGAGTTTATTTGTTAGATTTCCTTGTATTTTAGGTACATTGAGTTTATCTGTTAGATTTCCTTGTATTTTAGTTACATTGAGTTTATCTGTTAGCCTACAAGTCTACTAATATGAAGCTATAGAATATCTCTAACCGTAAAGTCCAGTAGTATACCGCTTACCAGATCCTAGTAACGATGTATCTTACTGTGAGACTCTAGTAATGAAAAGGGCTCGTACAGTATCTGACAACAAATCCCAGTCCAGGATATCTAAACAAACAGATACAATACACAAACTACTACTGGCGAGGAGCAGAGCCTGGTGTCTATTCTATGTACGTGAGCGGGTCTAATGCCTACGAACTAGACAAAAGGAAACCTGTCCTCTAACCGGTATGGCAGATGTACAGTTACAGTAAGAGACCAAACTCACGGGAAAACTATCCCCGCGCAGCGAATCCTAACTATCGCTAACAGTCCTAAATACCGTAACTTGCCGCGGTGTGATTTATATGGTTTATATACGAGCTAGGTGGGTTACAGCCCTAGTGTAACAATACTGATTCAGTCCTAAATCAGTCTAAAGAGGGTCGTGCCTAATGTAACAATACTGCTGAGCAGAAAACAACAGTTTAATAACGAAAATGAAATACTCTCTTGCCGTAACTAAATATCTGATCCTAATTTTACAAATACGAATAGTAAATTACAGATAAATTCTGCCTAAAAGTAACCTAAAGTGCGCTATAACTAGTAGAACTCTAAGGGTAAATGTGTTTTAGGGCGTGTGTGTGTGGGTGTGTTACAATAAAACAATTTTGGTGTATATCTTTTCACTAGGTTTTAGTAATTCTCTGACTGAAACGATACCGTGCGCTAGCTACTAAAATAAGCTAGTCGCGTTTTGTAGAACTTTATACTTACAAATGACGTCAAAGCTCTCTCCTTCCTATCCACAACTCAACTGGGCAACCACGGTGTTAGTAACTACACCCGTGATCGGCACAAACACCAGATTCTGGTTGTAAGATAAGAAATAGGGGTTAATCGCTACCGTACGTTAGCTGATCTGGTATACAAATTTGATTCTAGAACTTTGTTGCTGCGGTAGTTAGCAGCAAATACCTATCAGTACGTGGCAAGGCGCGGTAGGATATTAATAAAACCTCCCTAGGCCAAGCGGTGTGCCGGTAGCAGAAATACTCCTTGCCTGATCAAATAACTAACTTCAGGCAGGAGGGGGGGGGGGGGGTACTAATGTATATTCTACAAAGCGAACCGGTACCAAACAGTCAGTACTAACAAATCACTAAATTATGGAACGTATGCTGTCCGTACCTAATATGTACTTGCGCACTGACGAACGGCAATAGCTCGCACCTGTGAGGTATACAGGTAACCCAGGGACTTGCAGGACTGACAAAGGGGGGTTCTGCCTAGAATATAGTTATTTGATCCTAAATTTTGCGGCATCCAGGACGGCGTCACGCTTACCCTGATCTATAGGTCTTACGTCGGGCAAGGGCGTCGAACAAAGTCTTACCTTCCTCGGAAGCGGGCGCTGCATGGCAAGTTGGAGTATTTCGTAGGGCGAAGGGGGTGCGCGGTCAAATCTAATGTGGGCGCTTAGCGTGTTGTGGACATCCTCTCCCTGCGTTGCTGACGGCCTAACGGTCTAGGCTGCCATCTTCCCGATGTTTGGCTGTCCCAAAGTTGGACCAAAGGAAAACATGTTCAGGAGTTTGCAGTGTATTTACAGTTTAGCAAAGATTTATCAAACAGGATTACAAATAGTTTCAACAAGAAACAATTTAACTAAGAAGTAGGTTGTGCCAGTTGTAACAAGAATGGATTAGTGACAAGTGATAACCGAAGGCAAACCAGCCCTTTATATACTAAATCTGGGACATAGAATCCACTAGAACCTTCTAGAGTATTCCACGGCCTCACATTGGAGCAATAAGATGTTCTATGCCCTATGATTGGCCCAACTCATCGTTCGATATGTTGTACGCACCTCATTGGCTTACAAATCTGTACCAAATGAAAATAAAGTGCCCCAAATTGCAAATTTCCCGACAGGGATTCGAACTCGTAACCTATCTGTAATGTAACCAACGCCTTAACCATCTGACCACTACGCCACGAGAGTAACTAGGGGTTTTATGTGTACAAATATGAATAGGCATATTACATTACAGTAAATTAATCAAAATGCGTCGGATTTTCGAAAGTTTTTACGTTAAAGTTAAACTACAAATGCTATCTTATAGTGAAATAATTCTTCACCTGTCTTTGAAGTACCAGTATTTCTTTATTCATATAGATAGTTGAATCTTTCCACCGTTCAAGATGCGACAGATTTTTCTCGTTTTCCTCTTCTAGTTCGTTTATTCTCGTCTGATACGTCACCATCCCCTCGCGGACAGTCTCCAAAGTTTCTTTCAATAACCTCTGCTCGCCTACATTTGGAGTATCTGCTTCATTATTATCTGGAGGTATTAAACTATAAATATAAATATAAATATGTTAATTAAGACTATAAATTTAAAGTAGATTGATTTATATATATAATAATAACAAATAGGCTTAAGTTATGTATGTAATTTATAAAGCAGTAAAACAAATGACAGTGACATTAATTTGTCAGAAATATTTTCTATAAACATTTAATAATTCTAATCTTTTTTGATCAAATTTTTCCCCTAGGGAAAAATAACCCCTAGGATTGCTTTGGTTTTACTTTTTCCCGACAATAAAAGTTAAATAGAAATTGTGAAAAGTTTTTGTTGGAATTTATTCAATTTTATTACATATGTCGTAAGAGCATCGAATTAGAAAATGTTTGCACGTGATTTGAGCAAATCCGTGCATTTAATTTAATTAAATCCGTGCATTTAATTTAATTAAATCCGTGCATTTAATTTAATTAAATCCGTGCATTTAATTTAATTAAATCCATGCATAAAATTTATAATACTTGTCTATTGAAATGAATTATAAACAAATTTTCTAGAAAACTTTTATTGTAAAAAACCTTCAAAAATAAAGAACTTATTTTTTTCAAAACGTGTGCCTACTAAATTTAGTAGGTAGAATGCAGCTGTCATGGTCGTATATATAGTAGGTCATACTTAGCTCAATTGAAATAAACAAAATACTCACTCAATAAGAAAAGAAGTAGCATATTCTATTTCATTTTTCAGTATAAGACACGCCGACTTATATTTCTGCTGTAGATTTCTGTACCTCGTACAAGCCTCCCGCATTCCCTCCAACTCCTGTTCCTTATCTGCGTCGATTCTTTTGTAAAACATTTCAAGATTACGGATCTTAGTATTCATATTATTGCAATAAGTTTTATGTTCACTTTCATTCTCTAGCATTCGTTGGTTTAAATATATAATAATTTTTTTATCTTTATCGAGTTTACTTTGTAATTCATTCTCCAATGTTGTATCTTTAAGTTCAATAGCTAACGTTTCCACTTTATCTTGATCCTGTGCTTTCAAATCACTTTTTTCGATTTTAGAAGTTATTTGTATGTTTCCAATGACGTTGACATATCGTTTATCGGGCGAGCTACCATTAGGTGATGTTCCATTCGATATGTTCTCATTCGATGTTATACCATTGTGTGTAATGTCATTAGGTGTTGTTATATCCACTGTGTTACTACCATGTGGTGTTGTGTCATTAGGTGTTGTGTCATTAGGTGTTGTTTTTTCCAGTATGTTACCATTTGGTGAGGCACAATTCGGTGAGGTGCCAAGAACATGATGTGACTTGTTTAACGTGTCACCTTGGTAATCAGTATTGTTCACACCGCTATTCATATCGCTGTCTGACTGCAATACCCCGCCAACCTTTGAGCTACATAACTGCGAATTTAATTTAAAATTGTCCTTCAATAAATTATCGTAATTTTCCTCAACTTTCAGGAGTTTATCCTGAAGTCCCAGTATTATTTCTCTATCTTTTTCAATTCTTATTTGTTTGCTACTCAGATCTTTAATGCAAAGTCTAATAGAACATATAACATCTTGAATAACACTGAACTTAATCGCACACTCAAGGTCTTTACTTGGTTCTGTGTCTGCCCTATTAATGGTAATTGATTCTACTCTATTGTTAGAGTCATCTACTTGCTCTTCTTTATCATGATCTAAGCAAACAATATAACTCATCTGCTCGATGTGTTCTTGAACGCGTTCCTTTGGTTCTATATCTGCATCTGCAAGTGTCTTCAATGTATCTTCTGTATTTCTGGTGAAATCTACAGCTTGGTCTACCGGTAGTATGAGTGGCAGTGGATTAACTGCCTCGCAATACGCATCACCTATTAATTTTTGTTCCTCACGAACTGGTTCCAAATCATCACATTTATCTTCGGAATTATCGTCTTGTGAAATTTCTCTATCCTCGCTTTCCTCTTTGAGTGCGGAACATTTCTCTTTCCACATTTCCAGTTGTCGAGTTTTACTGAGCAGACTGAATTCAAGCTTTCGGCTCTCCGTTCTCAATGTAATGATCGACTTTTCTAAATTTTTATTTCTCCGATAATTTTGTTCGGCATATTCTCTCATTCTTTTAAATGCCAGTGCCATGGCAACCGTAGGATCCGTTGTTTGTGTCTCTTTATCATCACATACCGGTACGGTTTTAATTTTATCAGCTCTCAACAGCTTAGTTTCAGTTTGAGCTGTATAGTCCATATACTTTTTGCTTAATACCAATGACAGTAGGATGCCGATTATGTTGCCGACAGCGGCATTAATGCAAGTCCCGTAAATTATGCAGAATACGTCATTTTCGCAAACAGATTCGCAAAATACATTTGTGACGGGAACGCCTACTACCAGTATCCATGACAACGAGACTACGCCAGCAGTAGCAATCAAACCTTTCTTCTGCATATTCACAATATTATTCAAGCGATTAATATATCGCATATAATATGCGATAAATATTCAATTGGAAATAAGAATTATGGAGAGAGTTATTTACTATAGTATACTTTAGAGTTATTACTCT
The DNA here is from genome assembly GCA_032718475.1 of Nemertoderma westbladi. NCBI lineage: Eukaryota > Metazoa > Xenacoelomorpha > Nemertodermatida > Nemertodermatidae > Nemertoderma > Nemertoderma westbladi. The sequence goes on along the minus strand of JAUCBJ010000759.1, from coordinate 78,624 downwards.
TTTAATTTGTACCCGTATTATATATGATATTTAATTTAATTTATAACTATTTGTTATATTTATATAAATTAATTATGAGTTATAGATATAGACATGATAAGATAAAATTAATACGGTTAAACAAATAATATATTCAACATATTTTATTTACTTTACAAATAATATACATGTCTCTTTGGCGCATTTCTCTTAAAAAAAAGATAGAATTAAATTAAATTTGTGCTGTTTTGTTACAAATTTGGTTACTATGGATAAAACAACTGTTTAGCAACGGGTTTAGGAACGGGTTTAGCACAGGGGACTTCACACCTTCCGAACTCCAAAGAAGCATTAAAAGCATGTCCAATAATAAAGCGAGTGGATTAGATGAAATCCCAGCGGAGGTATGGAAAACCGGAGTGCTAAACAGACCATTATTGAATGTTTGCAACCGGATGTTAAAAGGGGAAAAGCCACCACCAATTTGGACTAAAGGTCAACTAAAGCCTCTCCCCAAGAAAGGAGACCTCGGCATACCAACAAACTATCGTGGGATCTGTCTGCATGTGGTAGCTGCCAAAATATACAATAAAATGATTCTATATAGGATTAGGCCTCACATAGAGAAACTACTGCGTAAGAGCCAAAACGGATTTCGACTAAGTAGATCAACAATAGCTCAGATACTTGCACTTCGGAGACTGATTGAAGGAATTAAGTCAAAGAATCTCCCCGCAGTCTTGACTTTTGTGGACTTCAAGAAGGCATTCGACTCCATCCATAGAGGTAAAATGCTTGAAATCCTAAGAGCTTATGGAATACCAGAAGTAATTGTTGCTGGCATTGGATTGTTATATTGTGACACAGAAGCGCAGGTACTCTCACCAGATGGTGAAACTGAGCTTTTCTCAATCCTGGCTGGTGTACTGCAAGGTGACACATTAGCACCATTACTATTTGTAATTGTGCTGGATTACGCAATGAGGACGGCCACAAAGGGTGAAGACCTGGGATTCACACTTCAAGAACGCAGAAGTAGTAGATATCCGGCAACTACAGTCACAGACACCGACTTTGCGGATGACATCGCCCTGCTCTCTAATACCCTAGCAGATGCACAGCTTCTACTAAATAAAGTGGAGAGGGCTGCTAAGGAAGTTGGATTGCATATAAATGCTACAAAGACCGAATTCATGACCTTTAATGTTGATGGAAACGTAACAACCATTGATAACAATCAACTAAGGAAGGTCGATGACTTCCCGTACCTTGGATCATGGATAGAGAGTAGCAAAAAGGACATAGAAGTTAGGAAAGCAAAGGCTTGGGTAGCTCTGTCAAAAATGGATACCATCTGGAAATCAGATCTCTCCAGGCACCTGAAGACTAAGTTCTTTCGAGCCACAGTGGAAAGTGTATTTTTATATGGGGGTGAGACCTGGACACTGACTAAATCACTTGAACAACGAATTGATGGTTGCTACACAAGACTACTAAGGGCAGCCCTAAACATCAGCTGGAGACAACACATGAGAAATGCCGAGCTTTATGCTACAATACCACCTGTATCAACCACCCTCCATGAACGCAGATTACGATTCAGTGGGCACTGCTGGCGAAGTAAAGACGAGGTCATACCAGATCTACTTTTCTGGCAACCAACTCGTGGAAAGCCTAGTCGTGGACGACCGGCCATAACATATATAGATCAACTTGAAAGGGATACTGAACTTGGGAGAAACGAAATTGCGACAACTATGGAGAATCGGGAAGCCTGGAAGGATCTCATTTCCACTGTCCAAGATCGCTCGACCTAGTAGTAGTAGTATTTAAAATACTTGAATACCAAATTTCAAAGTAGTATCACAATTTCCACAATTCGAAGCTTTTCATATTCATAAATATAAAACACATCAATGAAAAATATCATATTAGAGATCTCATATAAAATATATCAATAGAAAATATCATATTAGAGATCTCATATAAAATATATCAATAGAAAATATCATATTAGAGATCTCATATAAAAGATATCAATAGAAAATATCATATAAGAGATATCATATAAAATATATCAATAGAAAATATCATATAAGAGATCTCATATAAAATATATCAATAGAAAATATCATATAAGAGATCTCATATAAAATATATCAATAGAAAATATCATATTAGAGATCTCATATAAAATATATCAATAGAAAATATCATATTAGAGATCTCATATAAAATATATCAATAGAAAATATCATATAAGAGATATCATATAAAATATATCAATAAAGCGATTTGAGTAATAAGTTCCAAATATAAACATAAATACGAAAAATCACTCAAACGTATTTTACAGGAATGAATAATCATAAAAAAATTACAATCAAAATAATTATAATATATATTTATATTTAATAGGCAGAACACTAACTTTGTTGTGGATTAAAGTAAGGGTAGTCCATAACTCAATGAAATTTCTGTGACCGACACTGCTTTAATGAATTTCTGTGACCGACACTGCTTTAATGAATTTCTGTGACCGACACTGCTTTAATGAATTTCTGTGACCGACACTGGTGACTTTAATTAATTTACCCTTAAAGTTATTTCGACATTTTGTTTGTTATTTATAATTTCGTAAGTGAAATTGTCTGGTTTAGTATATTGAATTAATCTGTACTTATTGGTTTAGTAAAAGACCTTTATTGGTATACTGTATAACAATTAACCGTGTTTCGGATTCGATAAAAATAATATTTATTTGAAATATTATTTTTCTAGACTTTTTTGCAAAACCATTAATAATTTGTCTGAAAGAATGGAATACTGTTAAACCAACATTATATCTATCTCAATACGTGCTATTGTTTTAATATTATAGAATATTATGTGGATATAGCTTAGATTGCCAAGAATTAATAAATATATCTTACCAAAGCTATGCTGACATATGGAATCAATCTCGGTTCCACATAAAAGGCCTATTGAATTATTGTGTATACAGGATATATAGTATTGCCGTTATGACGATATTTAGTACCGAATATTGGCAGCCCCTGCCAATATTGAGCTTTAAACACTCAGGTATTTTAAAGACCTCAGGGGGAACACCATCTACTCCACTGGCACGATTGGTCTTAATGCTCTTTGCAGCAGCCTTCACTTCTGCAAAGGAGATATCGCCAATGGGAATATCTGGGAGTACAGACTCAGACACCTTTACTTCTATAAAGTTATCAGGCAATACCCTGTCATTATTGAGGAGCTTTTCAAAGTGGGCTTTCCAACCATTGAGGCGATCGGCTGGTGATTCAGCCTTAACCTTGGTGATTTGTAAATAATTTAATGCTTTGTTTCAGATAAAATGATATTATCTCTATAAATACATAAACATAAAATGTGTTATAATAAATATGTGTCTTTAAGTTGTTTTACCTTATCTTAATTAATAGACATCTATAGAATGATAGGTTCCCAAAGAAATTAAAACAAATAAGTTGGTCCCAGTTCCCAAAAACGGTAACCTAACTGTAAATGGATCTTATAAATTAATTGTTGTGGGGTGGGTGACAGAAGTGGCTACTGACCGGACATCTTGACCGGACCCTCTAAATACCACATTGAAGCTTTATATTAGATTTATATTTTACTTGTGTATTATTGACAACTTTCAACTAAGCAGTACTTTAACATGCTGAAATCGGCTAATCTTGCCACGACCTTCTTCTTTTGGGATTGGACCTTCCATCGAGAAGAAGCGATTATTCTTAGGCGTCAAAGAAAGTTTTTATTGTCAATCTTAGCCAAAACGAACCTACTACTAGGATCGGCATGCTGCATTGCAGCTGCATTTTTAAGAATGCTGTGCCGGCTTGTCAACAAAATTGCACCGCCACAACTCCCTATCACCCATGACATTTGCTAGATCATCCGCATCTTTAAGGCCAGTGTCCTTTAAGATGCGTCTCAAGAAAGTCATGGGCTGTCCACCATGCTTATTCACTCCATGAGGCTGCCAAAGTACAAGATTATGCACTGGCTGGTCCTCACGGCGAAAGCAATGTCCTGCAAAGCGGAGGCGATTTTGTTCTAGTGTCAAGCTTGGGGGAACCAATGAGACACCTCCAATGTTATATAGTGTCTGGTTGGAGATGTGTGCATTGTACTTGACACAATGCACCCGGCGTAGCATTCTTGTGAATGTGCCATCCAGAGATTTGGTGTCCTCAGCAGTTAGAGCCCAGCATGGACTCCCGTAGAGGAGTACTGGAACTACTGCTGCTCTAAATAATCGGACCTTAAGTTTCCGATTAATTCTCGGTGACTTCCAAATCCTGGAAAGCCTATTCAAGGCTGCCCATGCTTTTCCCTTACGTATTCGAAGGTCCTCACCTGACTTCCGGATCCATGATCCCAGGTAACAGAAGTCGTCCACATGCTCAAGCATACCATCCTTTGAGCTTATGCTCATCCGATCAGAGACTTGCTGAGGACTTTCAAAGTTAACGGTCAGAATTTTGGTCTTTCTGGAGTTAATAAAAAGACCAACACTAGAAGCAGCATGTTCTAATGAGCTGAGGAGCCGTTGGGCTCCCTCTAATGATTCTGAGAGTACTCCTAAGTCATCAGCAAAGTCTAGATCAGTTAGGTACTTGGCAGGATTTCCTCGACTTCTGGAGCCAGTAGGTGGAGTTATCATCACCCCATCATCTTTATGATGATCTAAGGACATGCGTAGAACATAGTCAACCACAATAATGAACAAGAATGGTGCAAGTGTGTCTCCTTGGAGGACGCCCCATAACACTTCAAATGGTTCTGTGTCACCGTCAACAGTAGACACAAATGTTGTCGAACCATCGTATACTGATCTGATTGCTGCAATAATTTCATCAGGAATCCCATATAATGAAAGTATGCTGAACATACGTGAGCGAGAGACTGAATCAAAGGCCTTGAAGAAGTCAACAAAGATAACAGCCAGATGCCTGTCTTTCTTTTTTGATAATTCTTCAATTATCCTTCTAAGTGCCAAAATGGGCTCCATGGTCCCACGACCTTTACGGAACCCATTCTGATTTCCACGGAGCAGTCTCTCAATGGGATCCCTGATGCGATTTAATAGAATCCTATTGTATAGCTTTGCAGCAATCGAGATCAATGAGATTCCCCGAAAAGAACCATAGAGTGTTAGGTTGCCCTTCTTGGGAACTGGCACCAACTTATTTGTTTTCATTTCTTGTGGGACTCTTGTTGTTCGGTACATGTCTACTATGATGGGATAGATGAGCTTTAAACACTCAGGTATTTTAAAGACCTCAGGGGGAACACCATCTACTCCACTGGCACGATTGGTCTTAATGCTCTTTGCAGCAGCCTTCACTTCTGCAAAGGAGATATCGCCAATGGGAATATCTGGGAGTGCAGACTCAGACACTTTTACTTCTATAAAGTTATCAGGCAATACCCTGTCATTATTGAGGAGCTTTTCAAAGTGGGCTTTCCAACCATTGAGGCGATCGGCTGGTGATTCAGCCTTAACCTTGGTGGTTGGTTGGCTTTTCCGCCCAGTAAGCAGATTGATTGATTTCCATGCCTGGGATGATTGCCTGCTGTCGTCAGCATCATTGATGGCATCAACCTGTTGGTTTATTAGCTCCTGTAGATTAACAGAGTACTGCCTGTTCAGGGACCTAGATGCAGCCTTAACTGCATTCTTGGCCGCTGTAGTCTGTTTGAGTCGGGACTCTTTCTGCGCCTTATGAAGGTCGTTTCGGCACTTCTGCATTTTGTTGTCAGTCCAGGGGGCCCTTTTCCTGTTTCGAGGGTATACAGGAACTGTTTCTGCAGCTGCTAACTTAATTGCTTCTGTAAAGGCAGTATAGCCCTCACAGTGATCTGCCACCTCAGAGGCAAGAGCCTCATACCTGTTGCTCAGCTGTAGTGTGAAGCTGGATCTCACACTTGGCTGTTGCAACAGAGAGGACCAGTCATGCCGCGGTAAGGCAGATTTCGTTGTTCTGCTAGCACGCAGACTAAGTCTTACCTTGGCCACAATAAGGCGGTGATCACTGGAGAAGGGTCGAAGTGTAAATGCATTACAGTCTTGTATAGAGCTCCTGTATTTCCTACGAAACAGAATATGGTCTATCTGGGACTTGTGACCACTTTGTCCACTATGAGTCCATAGCTTTCCAGTTCGCTTCTTAGACTGGGTTCAAGCCGAAAACAATCCATTTCCAGAGATAAAATCCTGAAGATGGACAGAATTTCGGTTAACACTATTGCTATAGACCCAGGGCGATGTAGGTGATTGATGCAGACTTGCATTAAAGTCTCCCAGGAATGTTAAGAATGCATGCTGATCCACTCCATCAGTAGCTGCTTGTAGATTGTGGTAGAAATTTTCCACCTCCTCTACAGGGGCAACACTAGTTGGAGAGTAGCACACAATCAGAACCACCTTAGGAAACTTCTTAGCCAGTCTTCCAGAACATGAGAAGTGGCAACGGATGATGCGGTTAGAGATTTGGTCTATTTTGTCCAATGCTGCATGTGCAGTTGGATTCATCAATAGACCAATTCCACCATTGCCACTATCATCTGCTGACGCGAGGGCGAGTCGCCAACCGCCCCCCATGTCCTTAATCAGAACCTCATCAGTCTGTCCAGTCTGCATTCGGTGCTCTTGAACACCCACTGCGCTAAGAGAAAGCTTATCTGCCAAGGCAGTCAGCTCACCTTGTCGCATTGGGGACCCGAGTGTTAGGGTGTTTACTTGAGGCTAGTCTAGTGACTTGCCTCAGATTCACCAATGGCTTTGTTGGTCGGGGTGGAACATGAGAGTAGCCTCCAACTCCAGAATCCCTCTCCCCCTCACAATCTGGCCTCCCTGGTGACCCAGGGTTTGGGCCAGAAAGATCATCAGGAAAGGGACTCAAAGAATTGTTGGCTGCTCTCTCTCCAGTAGGGGGTGAGACAGGCAGCCGGTCAGGAGTTAACTGACGCCTGTGAGGCCGATTGTGTCCGGTAATTCCACTGGCCTCTAGTGGCCGGACCTCCGCATTGCTAATGTAATCCATAGTGGGGGTTGGGGGGTGCTTTTTTGCCGAGTCAGCTCTCAGGGCAAATACCGCACCCTGGTTTGCCATTCCACAGGGTGGGTGTCGCAATGGAGTCAGATATGAGGCCCATCACCCATATCTACTCTGGCGCACATGACCCACCATTGGCTGTTGCAGCTCATCTGCTGGGTCATGCCCTGTACCCTTGCTGCCAGGTGCAGGTCGCAGTGAAGTGCTCTCAGAGAGGACATGAGAACACTCTACTCCTGACCAGCCATTGGTAGATCACCATCTGCCTGGTCAGGCCATATACCCCTGCAGCCAAGTATATGGGTCCTTAATCCAGGACCAAGGGCGTCCTTATCCCAGAACGAAGGGGGTCCTAGTTACAGGACCAGATTTGCCCTAGTAAGAGGGTCTATGCAGCTACAGGTGGCACCTCCTTTATGCTGCATGGAGGTAGCAAGTTTTCTTGATCAATGACCTAGAATACCTGACCTGAACCTCACCAACCCTCGGCTCACGTGTCTGATATCGGCGAATAGAGTAATGCTGTCTAAGAGTTGTCAGATACTGGCGAGCCCAAATGTTCCAGAATTTATCTGTCAATTGGTCTTTGTATTTGGTGCGTCGGGTCACATTCTCAGCATTCAATTCGTCATTAATATTATTACTGCTGATATTATCTGTTTCAGGTCTTTCAGTGAGTCGCTTTCCGATTAATAAATGTGACGGAGTTAGAGGTTCCAAAATCTCGTCTGAATACACGTAAGTTAGTGGGCGACTGTTAAGTACACTCTCAACTTTTATCAATAAGGTATGTAACTCGTCGCTATTCAATAATGCGTTTCCTATCGACTTCCTCAATGCTCTCTTCACACTTTGCACTAGTCGCTCCCAGTACCCTCCCCACCAAGGGGCATGTTCACATATAAAGTTCCATTTGATATTTAAATTTGCTATATGGGTTTGTGTTTTCTTGGCTGTGAAATTACTTCCATTATCTGAAGTTATTGTTGCTGGATATCCAAGATTTAAAAAAAAAAAAAAAAAAAAAATGGTATAAGTTGTCATAATTGCATATTTTGTCGGGGAGTGTGACAATCCCATAGTATACTGTAAGTTAATTGAAGGACTATTTGCATATTTTGTCGGGGAGTGTGACAATCCCCATGGTATACTGCACGTTAATTGAAGGACTACATTGTGTAATATGTAATGTATATTGGTTGGTTAAGGCAAACAGCTGGTTTTATACATTTTGAGTTAGTGCCTTAATATTGGTGAAGTATATTAGTATTATGATTAGTATTAGTATTAGTAGTGTATAAGAATTATTGATATATGTTACTTAGTTTTTGATTATAGACATTTTTGGATTGTAGAAAATTACCGAACCAGTGTTTTATATACTTGAACTGCCACATGGTCCTTCGAACCGGATCTGATGTTTTTTCTGTTGTCGTTATCGCGGGTTGTTGCGGGTATAAGCCAAAATGGTAAAAGGTAAAGATGACGATGGCGCCGAAGAATTGAGCAGATATTTGAATAAACTCCGAGGTCTGAAGTCATCCATTACAAAGTTAATAAAGAAAGGTGCAAGTTTAATCGATGACATCGGGACACAAATAACTACAATAGATGAAGGCGTCCCCAAACTAAACGCGGTTAGAGATACTCTCAAAGGTAAGACTGTTGAAATTACGAACATTTACTCCTACATAGAAACTTTGGTTGACGAAAAAGAAATTGAAAACTTAATTGATCAACAGTCAGAAATTACATTGTCTATAAATGAAACTATATCACTTATTGAGTATAAGTTACGTAGTTTGGAAACTACCGGTTGTAGTAACATATCTAATGAACGTACTTTAGGAATTAGTTCTAAATTACCGAAGTTAACGTTAAAAGAATTTTCTGGAGGACATTTAGAATACGGTGAATGGTGGGATAGTTTTGACTGTGTGGTGCATAGTAATGTAAAAGTTAGCGTTATTGACAAATTTAATTATTTGAAATCCTTTTTGACTGGAACTGCCGCAAACTGTGTAAGTGGTTTAGCATTGACAACTGCCAATTACAATGAGGCCATTGACATTTTACAGTCAAGGTTTGGACATAAACAGCTACGTATTAACGCCCCCGCCCATATGAAGAGAATAATAAATCTACAGGTAGCTTGTATGAAAGTGGACGATTTAAGAAAATTGTATGATGAAGTCAATATTCAGATTAGAGGACTAATGACACTTGGTCTATCAAGTGATACATATGGGGCCCTGCTTGTTGCCATCTTAGTGTCAAAATTGCCGGAAGAAATTATTTTAGAAATTTCGCGTGTTGAGAAGGGCGAAATTTGGGATATGAACGTTGTATTAAAAACATTAAGGGAAGAAGTTGAGGCAAGAGAGATTGCAGCACAACAACAGGAAAAAACAGATGTAAAACAGGCAGCCTGGAAAATCTTCAATGGTGAAATTGGTACAGCATCGGCATTGTTAGAAAATAGCAATTCAAGATTTAAACCCGCTGTTGCTAGATATGCACGTAGGCCGGATAATTGTGTGTATTGCGACAAAGCACATCGCAGTACTGATTGCGAACAATTCTATAATATGCAAAGCCGAATTGTGCGGTTGCAACAATTAAATAAATGTTTTACTTGTTTGGGGGAGGGACACATTGCTAAGGAATGTGCAAGGAAAATTAGTTGCATCATCTGCTCAAGGCCACACCATATTTCTCTGTGCAGTAGAGTTTCTGCACCATTTTATGGAAAAGCCGATGTAAAATATAGAACAAATTATGAGCGTCAAGGTGCAGGATATAATGTTGGGTTGGTTGAAAACTATCCAATTCCAACGCCACCTAGAGGGGAGATCAAGAATGGTATATATCAAGCCACGACTAATATATTTGTTAATTCACAAAATACTGTACTACTGGCTACTGTATTAGTATTTGTTTTCAATCCAACAAGTAACAAATATATAACAGCTCGCATGTTATTTGATGGCGGGGCGCAACAAAGTTATATTACCAACAAATTAAGCCATAAACTAGATCTGAAATCAGATAAAGAAATAACTTTAAAAACTGGCGTATTCAACAGTACTACTATACTACTACTACTACTACTATGATCGGCATGCTGCATTGCAGCTGCATTTTTAAGAATGCTGTGCCGGCTTGTCAACAAAATTGCACCGCCACAACTCCCTATCACCCATGACATTTGCTAGATCATCCGCATCTTCAAGGCCAGTGTCCTTTAAGATGCGTCTCAAGAAAGTCATGGGCTGTCCACCATGCTTATTCACTCCATGAGGCTGCCAAAGTACAAGATTATGCACTGGCTGGTCCTCACGCGAAAGCAATGTCCTGCAAAGCGGAGGCGGCTTTGTTCTTCGCTTATATTAGAATAATAATATTATTTTTGTTTTGGTAGTTTTGGTATTATTATACCAATGCCAACTATATATATACTTATATACCTTAAAATTGGTCTATTATACAAATTATATAAAACCCAAACGTTGTGTTGTATATATATATAACAACGAAAATATTTCCAAATTAATCAAATATTTTATATACACTTACCAATGTATATTTATGATGCAAATAAAGGAGCTATTTGCACGGCTACCACAATTGTAAATTGGGTAAAATGAGATGAATTTTAAAACCTTTATTATTTTGGTAAAACAATAAATTTAAAATTTTTTTTTACAAATAACGCCAAATTCCCAGAAATTATATATATTGGTATGCGAGGAATACTCAATATATACCGGTATGTGTTTTACAAACCTTTCAGGCTGCCATAATTCACTCAAATAGATCTCACAAGTACAAAGATTTAACACTACGACCAACCTCAGAATCGGTGTACCGTCGTTCGCGTCCCAATTCGTAAGTGACTCTAACTTAGTCCTCACCAATGTACCAAGCATAGACGTTCACAGATCCGGAACCAGTTGAAGTGATGAAGTTGAGTACCTGGAAGTTGTACGGAGAATAAATGTGGTTGCCTTGAAATTAATTTAATAAATATTTCAATTAAATAATTTTGCGTCCAAAATTAAAAAATTAAAACAAATTTTAAATTTTGCTAAATCTAAATTCAAAATTCAAATTCAGTGACGCAGTCACAATACTAGATTATTGACTGTTGCGTTCTGTGCTCAAAAAACACTGAACAACGAAATGTAAGCCGACTACTGATTCTAATTGACTCAGATAGATTGCTTACTAATATCCTACAGCGTTTGAATAAACCACCCGTTCCAAGGCAAAACTAATATTTCTGAAATGTTCTAAATGTTGCTGCTAATTAAGGCAAAAAGGTGATACCCACATTTAAATATCACATGACTGAGTCAAGCTAAATTTGCTATATTGTAATCTAGATTTAGCGTAGTACTTTCAATATAATATAGGGGGCCGTCCAAGTATGACGTCTGCACTTTTCCCCAAAATGTTGACCCCCTCCCTCCCCTAAATCAGATGTCATCAGATAGGCGTTGACCCCCCCCCCCCCCCTCCCCTAAATCAGATTTAAAAAAAATTCGCGTCCTAATCACTGAAACATGGTGACTGGTAACTGAAACAGAAGGTCGTGCTACGGGCCTTCGGGGGCTTCGAACAATTAAAATAGGCAAGCTATTTACTCTTCTGCTATATCTCTTCTAGCACCTATAAATGAACATGCTGACGTCAGATTTTGGCTGACCCCCTCCCCTCCCTCATCAGCACGTCATCAGATTTTCCCAACCCCCTCCCCCCCTAAAGTGCTGACGTCATACTTGGACGGCCCCTAGGACTAATTTTGTAATAAATATAAATTGAAATCTGACAGCCGAGTTCCGCCTTATATCGGCTATAAGCCGCTTTTACGCAGGTCCCATTTCCAAATAATGTCATTTTGGCTTCCCCAAAACTGTAATACTTCCAATGAACCAACCGAAAAGGGAGAGTCTGTTGTTGAGGTTCTTTGCGGGGAGATTCTTTGACTTAATTCCTTCAATCAGTCTCCGTAGTGCAAGTATCTGACCTATTGTTGATCTACTTGGTCGAAATCCGTTTTGGCTCTTACGCAGTAGTTTCTCTATGTGAGACCTAATCCTATATACAGTAGAATCATTTTATTGTATATTTTGGCAGCTACCACAAGCAGACAGATCCCACGATAGTTTGTTGGTATGCCGAGGTCTCCTTTCTTGGGGAGAGGCTTTAGTTGACCTTTAGTCCAAATTGGTGGTGGCTTTTCCCCTTTTAACATCCGGTTGCAAACATTCAATAATGGTCTGTTTAGCACTCCGGTTTTCCATACCTCCGCTGGGATTTCATCTAATCCACTCGCTTTATTATTGGACATGCTTTTAATGCTTCTTTGGAGTTCGGCAGGTGTGAAGTCCCCTGTTTCTATAGGTAGTGTCTTGTCAGTTATTTTCCTTGTAGGGCTGACCTCGATTTTTGGTGGCTGCTCAAGCAAGTTGCTGAAGTGATTTTTCCACTTCCCAATACTCAGCCCACCAACTCAATACACGTGCTAACCAGCCCACCGTGTGACAGTGAATGATCCCCAAAATCGACAGTCGGCCTAGTGATAGAAATATATATAATCAGAATTGTTAGTCCCCCAAATAATCCCAAATGAAATGTAGAATCGAAGCACCTATTTTTTACTGTCGATTCCCTCCCAAAACTAGGAATGGTTGGAAATGGGCTGGGCTGGTCAATAATCAAATGCGGCAATACGACCTTTAATCCAAAATGTACTAATTAAATTAAAAAAATCCTAGGGCCTACTTATTCAGCATATAACCGTCTCAGCCGTCGAAGGAATATTTCTGTATTGCACCCCACCCCCCTGCCCCAAATGAACCCCAGTGTTACTCGCTTAATTTTGAACCCCTTCCAGTGTAGTGTTGTAGGCCTACCAATGGGCGGTAGGCTATACTTCCCTGTTCATTATACCGGTATACTGGCCGGATTTTGCTTCATCTCATACCCTCTCGCCTGCGGAATCGCCAGGCAGATCGCTCCCAGTAAAACTACTCCATTATCTTGTATGTTATTTCCATAGGCCTACTGCACTGCCATATGTTGAAAATTGTCCGTTTTCAGATTCTAGGCGGACAATTTAATTGAATCAGTCAATAACAGATTTATGATTTACAGCATTTCACATTTAACTTGAAATCAAAATGACAAAGAACAAACAACAAACAACAGGTATAATTATAATTAATGGTAAATGGTAAATGAGAAATTGTTGTTGTTGTGCAGTTAGCAGTCTGCTTAAGTACGAAAAACACAAAAGATAATTCTTAATAATTAAAACTGACCAAAAATGACTGAATGACAAAGTGTCATGTCCCTTTTTAAAAATGTTGGGCGCGAAATTCAAACTTTCTATGATTTAGTATACTGTATAGAATAATTATTTAGGGGCCGTCCAAGTATGACGTCAGCACTTTAGGGGGGGGGGGGGAGGGGGGTTGGGAAAATCTGATGACGTGCTGATGAGGGGAGGGGAGGGGGTCAGCCAAAATCTGACGTCAGCATGTTCATTTATAGGTGCTAGAAGATATATAGCAGAAGAGTAAATAGCTTGCCTATTTTAATTGTTCGAAGCCCCCGGAGGCACGTAGCACGACCTTCTGTTTCAGTTACCAGTCACCATGTTTCAGTGATTCGGACGCGTGCTACTGGGGTACTGTGGTAATATAATAGTTTATTACAAATTTTTTTTTTAATCTGATTTAGGGGGGGGGGGGGGGGAGGGGGGTCAACGCCTATCTGATGACATCTGATTTAGGGGAGGGAGGGGGTCAACATTTTGGGGAAAAGTGCAGACGTCATACTTGGACGGCCCCTTACTATATTTAATACCAGTTTGTAATGGGGAAACTTAATTGATAATGCAATTTCTATTTATTAATAGAAATACGTCAAAAAATGATTTGTAAACCATCAAGAACAGTATAATATAGTAGGCTTCACCCCTTCGTTCTGGGTGTTTTCTGCAATCATTACCGGTATGGATTTTAGCAGGTTATACTGTATGTGCTATTTGAGCACAAATAACTGTAGCTGCATTTGGATTTTCAACAGTATCGGATTAGCTGCTGTTGGATTTATCATATTTCATAACCCCAACGTAAGTGAGCTAAATTTCTCCTTATATATGAGTAAAATTGGTCACAGTCGACAAATTAACTTGTTTCAGCACCGTTGTCAGTAAAGGGAGTGCTAACGAATAATTGTACATTCCTAAAGAAGGTAAACACTGTGCCGTTTCATAACCCTCAGTTGTAATTAGTATAAGGCATAACTCTTTCTGATATTCAAGCGCAGTATCTAAAGGAACTGTTGGTATTGCCTTTAAAATAAGCATAGTTTTTGGAGATTATATAGTAGAGATCAATCGAATAATACAAAGTAGCCTACCCCATTCTCGGCCATAGAATTCAGTCTCCCACATACAGTGGGTCATATGCCGCGCTAGACTGGATTCTGCTGTGGTCATATTTTGTACGGGCTGTCAGACATCATAAGACACATCAATTAGCAGGTTAAACTGATAAAGGTCTATAAGCGCGAACAAACGGTATCAATTTATTATAGGATTCGTTTTTAGCTGCAAATTGACAACGTAATCATAATATACGCAGCGTCAGAAATTATTTAGGGAAAGTAATTGGGAATTCGTTATTAATTTCCATTGATTAATTCCTCTGATAGAATTTACTTAGACTATTATTATTGTTACGTTTTTGTTGAAGATTAAATCCCTGAATTATTTTTAATCTTTCAATTTAATATCCAAATAATTTTGCTTAATATTTACAAAGCTTCAATGCGGATCGTTATTGGTGGATTTATACTAAAGCACCTGCTTAGTTGCTTGGTAACCGTTAGTTATTAACTGAAGCAGCTTTACCTTTAATACATTTATTAATCAATAATTAATCATGTGAATGGAATAGTGTAAATATATTTAAGCAATGTGGGATAAATTACCTCCGCAATGCAGATAAAATTGTAACATATATTTACAGTATATATTCGTTAAAAAATTAGTATTATAATTAAATTAATTCTTAAATATTACCAAGGTGTCCTTTTATACATAGAGAACTACGGCTTATCAATATATCACAACATCCAAATTCAGGAAATAAAAAATGGTTAGTTTGGGAAAAGATTATTTCTTCTCAGTGTTATTGTGGAAAGAAGAAAGAAAATAATTTGAGATCTTTAAAACAAATATGACTAATAATAAAATTAGTTATTTGTTATAATAATATACGTCAATAATCAGATCAGTAAACCTATATACGGTGCAGGGCTGCCCTCATTGGCCTATTACTAGGCAACCGGCAACCGCCCCTTCACGTAATAAAGCATTTTAAATACATCAAATACTAAATACTTGATTAACAAAGTATAGTTTTTAATTGTTTGGTGTTTGTATTCGTGTTTTGTGTTCTCGTCTCGTGCCTAATATTTGTTTTTTCTACTACATTTATCAGCCAATAAAAATATAAACTTGGTAACAATTATTGTCAGTAAATCTATAGAGTTTGGTAACAATTGTCAGTAAATCTATAGAGTTTGGTAACAATTGTCAGTAAATCTATAGAGTTTGGTAACAATTATTGTCAGTAAATCTATAGAGTTTGGTAACAATTGTCAGTAAATCTATAGAGTTTGGTAACAATTATTGTCAGTAAATCTATAGAGTTTGGTAACAATTGTCAGTAAATCTATAGAGTTTGGTAACAATTGTCAGTAAATCTATAGAGTTTGGTAACAATTGTCAGTAAATCTATAGAGTTTGGTAACAATTGTCAGTAAATCTATAGAGTTTGGTAACAATTGTCAGTAAATCTATAGAGTTTGGTAACAATTGTCAGTAAATCTATAGAGTTTGGTAACAATTGTCAGTAAATCTATAGAGTTTGGTAACAATTGTCAGTAAATCTATAGAGTTTGGTAACAATTGTCAGTAAATCTATAGAGTTTGGTAACAATTGTCAGTAAATCTATAGAGTTTGGTAACAATTGTCAGTAAATCTATAGAGTTTGGTAACAATTGTCAGTAAATCTATAGAGTTTGGTAACAATTGTCAGTAAATCTATAGAGTTTGGTAACAATTGTCAGTAAATCTATAGAGTTTGGTAACAATTGTCAGTAAATCTATAGAGTTTGGTAACAATTGTCAGTAAATCTACTATAGAGTTTGGTAACAATTGTCAGTAAATCTATAGAGTTTGGTAACAATTGTCAGTAAATCTATAGAGTTTGGTAACAATTGTCAGTAAATCTACTATAGAGTTTGGTAACAATTGTCAGTAAATCTATAGAGTTTGGTAACAATTGTCAGTAAATCTATAGAGTTTGGTAACAATTGTCAGTAAATCTATAGAGTTTGGTAACAATTGTCAGTAAATCTATAGAGTTTGGTAACAATTGTCAGTAAATCTACTATAGAGTTTGGTAACAATTGTCAGTAAATCTATAGAGTTTGGTAACAATTGTCAGTAAATCTATAGAGTTTGGTAACAATTGTCAGTAAATCTATAGAGTTTGGTAACAATTGTCAGTAAATCTATAGAGTTTGGTAACAATTGTCAGTAAATCTATAGAGTTTGGTAACAATATGTCAGTAAATCTATAGAGTTTGGTAACAATTGTCAGTAAATCTATAGAGTTTGGTAACAATATTGTCAGTAAATCTATAGAGTTTGGTAACAATTGTCAGTAAATCTACTATAGAGTTTGGTAACAATTGTCAGTAAATCTATAGAGTTTGGTAACAATTGTCAGTAAATCTATAGAGTTTGGTAACAATTGTCAGTAAATCTATAGAGTTTGGTAACAATTGTCAGTAAATCTATAGAGTTTGGTAACAATTGTCAGTAAATCTATAGAGTTTGGTAACAATTGTCAGTAAATCTATAGAGTTTGGTAACAATTATTGTCAGTAAATCTATAGAGTTTGGTAACAATTGTCAGTAAATCTATAGAGTTTGGTAACAATTGTCAGTAAATCTATAGAGTTTGGTAACAATTGTCAGTAAATCTACTATAGAGTTTGGTAACAATTGTCAGTAAATCTATAGAGTTTGGTAACAATTGTCAGTAAATCTATAGAGTTTGGTAACAATTGTCAGTAAATCTATAGAGTTTGGTAACAATTGTCAGTAAATCTATAGAGTTTGGTAACAATTGTCAGTAAATCTATAGAGTTTGGTAACAATTGTCAGTAAATCTATAGAGTTTGGTAACAATTGTCAGTAAATCTATAGAGTTTGGTAACAATTATTGTCAGTAAATCTATAGAGTTTGGTAACAATTGTCAGTAAATCTACTATAGAGTTTGGTAACAATTGTCAGTAAATCTATAGAGTTTGGTAACAATTGTCAGTAAATCTATAGAGTTTGGTAACAATTGTCAGTAAATCTATAGAGTTTGGTAACAATTGTCAGTAAATCTATAGAGTTTGGTAACAATTGTCAGTAAATCTACTATAGAGTTTGGTAACAATTGTCAGTAAATCTATAGAGTTTGGTAACAATTGTCAGTAAATCTATAGAGTTTGGTAACAATTGTCAGTAAATCTATAGAGTTTGGTAACAATTGTCAGTAAATCTATGGAGTTTGGTAACAATTGTCAGTAAATCTATAGAGTTTGGTAACAATTATTGTCAGTAAATCTATAGAGTTTGGTAACAATTGTCAGTAAATCTATAGAGTTTGGTAACAATTATTGTCAGTAAATCTATAGAGTTTGGTAACAATTGTCAGTAAATCTACTATAGAGTTTGGTAACAATTGTCAGTAAATCTATAGAGTTTGGTAACAATTGTCAGTAAATCTATAGAGTTTGGTAACAATTGTCAGTAAATCTATAGAGTTTTTTAACAATTGTCAGTAAATCTATAGAGTTTGGTAACAATTGTCAGTAAATCTATAGAGTTTGGTAACAATTGTCAGTAAATCTACTATAGAGTTTGGTAACAATTGTCAGTAAATCTATAGAGTTTGGTAACAATTGTCAGTAAATCTACTATAGAGTTTGGTAACAATTATTGTCAGTAAATCTATAGAGTTTGGTAACAATTGTCAGTAAATCTACTATAGAGTTTGGTAACAATTGTCAGTAAATCTATAGAGTTTGGTAACAATTGGCAGTAAATCTATAGAGTTTGGTAACGATTGTCAGTAAATCTATAGAGTTTGGTAACGATTGTCAGTAAATCTATAGAGTTTGGTAACGATTGTCAGTAAATCTATAGAGTTTGGTAACAATTGTCAGCAAATCTATAGAGTTTGGTAACAATTGTCAGTAAATCTATAGAGTTTGGTAACGATTGTCAGTAAATATATAGAGTTTGGTAACAATTGTCAGTAAATCTATAGAGTTTGGTAACGATTGTCAGTAAATCTATAGAGTTTGGTAACGATTGTCAGTAAATCTATAGAGTTTGGTAACGATTGTCAGTAAATCTATAGAGTTTGGTAACGATTGTCAGTAAATCTATAGAGTTTGGTAACGATTGTCAGTAAATCTATAGAGTTTGGTAACAATTGTCAGTAAATCTATAGAGTTTGGTAACGATTGTCAGTAAATCTATAGAGTTTGGTAACGATTGTCAGTAAATCTATAGAGTTTGGTAACGATTGTCAGTAAATCTATAGAGTTTGGTAACGATTGTCAGTAAATCTATAGAGTTTGGTAACGATTGTCAGTAAATCTATAGAGTTTGGTAACGATTGTCAGTAAATCTATAGAGTTTGGTAACGATTGTCAGTAAATTTATAGAGTTTGGTAACGATTGTCAGTAAATCTACTATAGAGTTTGGTAACGATTGTCAGTAAATCTATAGAGTTTGGTAACGATTGTCAGTAAATCTATAGAGTTTGGTAACGATTGTCAGTAAATCTATAGAGTTTGGTAACGATTGTCAGTAAATCTATAGAGTTTGGTAACGATTGTCAGTAAATCTATAGAGTTTGGTAACAATTGTCAGTAAATCTATAGAGTTTGGTAACGATTGTCAGTAAATCTACTATAGAGTTTGGTAACAATTGTCAGTAAATCTATAGAGTTTGGTAACAATTGTCAGTAAATCTATAGAGTTTGGTAACAATTGGCAGTAAATCTATAGAGTTTGGTAACGATTGTCAGTAAATATATAGAGTTTGGTAACAATTGTCAGTAAATCTACAGAGTTTGGTAACAATTGTCAGTAAATCTATAGAGTTTGGTAACGATTGTCAGTAAATCTATAGAGTTTGGTAACGATTGTCAGTAAATCTATAGAGTTTGGTAACGATTGTCAGTAAATCTATAGAGTTTGGTAACGATTGTCAGTAAATCTATAGAGTTTGGTAACAATTGTCAGTAAATCTATAGAGTTTGGTAACGATTGTCAGTAAATCTATAGAGTTTGGTAACAATTGTCAGTAAATCTATAGAGTTTGGTAACGATTGTCAGTAAATCTATAGAGTTTGGTAACGATTGTCAGTAAATCTATAGAGTTTGGTAACGATTGTCAGTAAATCTATAGAGTTTGGTAACGATTGTCAGTAAATCTATAGAGTTTGGTAACGATTGTCAGTAAATCTATAGAGTTTGGTAACAATTGTCAGTAAATCTATAGAGTTTGGTAACGATTGTCAGTAAATCTATAGAGTTTGGTAACGATTGTCAGTAAATCTATAGAGTTTGGTAACGATTGTCAGTAAATCTATAGAGTTTGGTAACGATTGTCAGTAAATCTATAGAGTTTGGTAACGATTGTCAGTAAATCTATAGAGTTTGGTAACGATTGTCAGTAAATCTATAGAGTTTGGTAACGATTGTCAGTAAATCTATAGAGTTTGGTAACGATTGTCAGTAAATCTACTATAGAGTTTGGTAACGATTGTCAGTAAATCTATAGAGTTTGGTAACAATTGTCAGTAAATCTACTATAGAGTTTGGTAACAATTGTCAGTAAATATATAGAGTTTGGTAACAATTGTCAGTAAATCTATAGAGTTTGGTAACGATTGTCAGTAAATCTATAGAGTTTGGTAACGATTGTCAGTAAATCTATAGAGTTTGGTAACGATTGTCAGTAAATCTATAGAGTTTGGTAACGATTGTCAGTAAATCTATAGAGTTTGGTAACGATTGTCAGTAAATCTATAGAGTTTGGTAACGATTGTCAGTAAATCTATAGAGTTTGGTAACGATTGTCAGTAAATCTATAGAGTTTGGTAACGATCGTCAGTAAATCTACTATAGAGTTTGGTAACGATTGTCAGTAAATCTATAGAGTTTGGTAACAATTGTCAGTAAATCTATAGAGTTTGGTAACAATTGTCAGTAAATCTATAGAGTTTGGTAACGATTGTCAGTAAATCTATAGAGTTTGGTAACGATTGTCAGTAAATCTACTATAGAGTTTGGTAACGATTGTCAGTAAATCTATAGAGTTTGGTAACAATTGTCAGTAAATCTATAGAGTTTGGTAACAATTGTCAGTAAATCTATAGAGTTTGGTAACAATTGTCAGTAAATCTACTATAGAGTTTGGTAACAATTGTCAGTAAATATATAGAGTTTGGTAACAATTGTCAGTAAATCTATAGAGTTTGGTAACGATTGTCAGTAAATCTATAGAGTTTGGTAACGATTGTCAGTAAATCTATAGAGTTTGGTAACGATTGTCAGTAAATCTATAGAGTTTGGTAACGATTGTCAGTAAATCTACTATAGAGTTTGGTAACGATTGTCAGTAAATCTATAGAGTTTGGTAACAATTGTCAGTAAATCTACTATAGAGTTTGGTAACAATTGTCAGTAAATCTATAGAGTTTGGTAACGATTGTCAGTAAATCTATAGAGTTTGGTAACGATTGTCAGTAAATCTATAGAGTTTGGTAACGATTGTCAGTAAATCTACTATAGAGTTTGGTAACGATTGTCAGTAAATCTATAGAGTTTGGTAACAATTGTCAGTAAATCTATAGAGTTTGGTAACAATTGTCAGTAAATCTATAGAGTTTGGTAACAATTGTCAGTAAATCTACTATAGAGTTTGGTAACAATTGTCAGTAAATATATAGAGTTTGGTAACAATTGTCAGTAAATCTATAGAGTTTGGTAACGATTGTCAGTAAATCTATAGAGTTTGGTAACGATTGTCAGTAAATCTATAGAGTTTGGTAACGATTGTCAGTAAATCTATAGAGTTTGGTAACGATTGTCAGTAAATCTACTATAGAGTTTGGTAACGATTGTCAGTAAATCTATAGAGTTTGGTAACAATTGTCAGTAAATCTACTATAGAGTTTGGTAACAATTGTCAGTAAATCTATAGAGTTTGGTTACGATTGTCAGTAAATCTATAGAGTTTGGTAACGATTGTCAGTAAATCTATAGAGTTTGGTAACGATTGTCAGTAAATCTATAGAGTTTGGTAACGATTGTCAGTAAATCTATAGAGTTTGGTAACGATTGTCAGTAAATCTATAGAGTTTGGTAACAATTGTCAGTAAATCTATAGAGTTTGGTAACGATTGTCAGTAAATCTACTATAGAGTTTGGTAACAATTGTCAGTAAATCTATAGAGTTTGGTAACAATTGTCAGTAAATCTACTATAGAGTTTGGTAACAATTGTCAGTAAATATATAGAGTTTGGTAACAATTGTCAGTAAATCTATAGAGTTTGGTAACAATTGGCAGTAAATCTATAGAGTTTGGTAACGATTGTCAGTAAATCTATAGAGTTTGGTAACGATTGTCAGTAAATCTATAGAGTTTGGTAACGATTGTCAGTAAATCTATAGAGTTTGGTAACAATTGTCAGTAAATCTATAGAGTTTGGTAACGATTGTCAGTAAATCTATAGAGTTTGGTAACGATTGTCAGTAAATCTATAGAGTTTGGTAACAATTGTCAGTAAATCTATAGAGTTTGGTAACGATTGTCAGTAAATCTATAGAGTTTGGTAACGATTGTCAGTAAATCTATAGAGTTTGGTAACGATTGTCAGTAAATCTATAGAGTTTGGTAACGATTGTCAGTAAATCTATAGAGTTTGGTAACGATTGTCAGTAAATCTATAGAGTTTGGTAACAATTGTCAGTAAATCTATAGAGTTTGGTAACGATTGTCAGTAAATCTATAGAGTTTGGTAAGGATTGTCAGTAAATCTATAGAGTTTGGTAACGATTGTCAGTAAATCTATAGAGTTTGGTAACAATTGTCAGTAAATCTATAGAGTTTGGTAACGATTGTCAGTAAATCTACTATAGAGTTTGGTAACAATTGTCAGTAAATCTATAGAGTTTGGTAACAATTGTCAGTAAATCTACTATAGAGTTTGGTAACAATTGTCAGTAAATCTATAGAGTTTGGTAACGATTGTCAGTAAATCTACTATAGAGTTTGGTAACAATTGTCAGTAAATATATAGAGTTTGGTAACAATTGGCAGTAAATCTATAGAGTTTGGTAACGATTGTCAGTAAATATATAGAGTTTGGTAACAATTGTCAGTAAATCTACAGAGTTTGGTAACAATTGTCAGTAAATCTATAGAGTTTGGTAACGATTGTCAGTAAATCTATAGAGTTTGGTAACGATTGTCAGTAAATCTATAGAGTTTGGTAACGATTGTCAGTAAATCTATAGAGTTTGGTAACGATTGTCAGTAAATCTATAGAGTTTGGTAACGATTGTCAGTAAATCTATAGAGTTTGGTAACGATTGTCAGTAAATCTATAGAGTTTGGTAACGATTGTCAGTAAATCTATAGAGTTTGGTAACGATTGTCAGTAAATCTATAGAGTTTGGTAACGATTGTCAGTAAATCTACTCTAGAGTTGGGTAACAATTGTCAGTAAATCTATAGAGTTTGGTAACGATTGTCAGTAAATCTATAGAGTTTGGTAACAATTGTCAGTAAATCTATAGAGTTTGGTAACAATTGTCAGTAAATCTATAGAGTTTGGTAACGATTGTCAGTAAATCTATAGAGTTTGGTAACGATTGTCAGTAAATCTACTATAGAGTTTGGTAACAATTGTCAGTAAATCTATAGAGTTTGGTAACAATTGTCAGTAAATCTACTATAGAGTTTGGTAACAATTGTCAGTAAATCTATAGAGTTTGGTAACGATTGTCAGTAAATATATAGAGTTTGGTAACAATTGTCAGTAAATCTACAGAGTTTGGTAACAATTGTCAGTAAATCTATAGAGTTTGGTAACGATTGTCAGTAAATCTATAGAGTTTGGTAACGATTGTCAGTAAATCTATAGAGTTTGGTAACGATTGTCAGTAAATCTATAGAGTTTGGTAACGATTGTCAGTAAATCTATAGAGTTTGGTAACGATTGTCAGTAAATCTATAGAGTTTGGTAACGATTGTCAGTAAATCTATAGAGTTTGGTAACGATTGTCAGTAAATCTATAGAGTTTGGTAACGATTGTCAGTAAATCTATAGAGTTTGGTAACGATTGTCAGTAAATCTACTCTAGAGTTGGGTAACAATTGTCAGTAAATCTATAGAGTTTGGTAACTACTACTAGGATCGGCATGCTGCATTGCAGCTGCATTTTTAAGAATGCTGTGCCGGCTTGTCAACAAAATTGCACCGCCACAACTCCCTATCACCCATGACATTTGCTAGATCATCCGCATCTTTAAGGCCAGTGTCCTTTAAGATGCGTCTCAAGAAAGTCATGGGCTGTCCACCATGCTTATTCACTCCATGAGGCTGCCAAAGTACAAGATTGTGCACTGGCTGGTCCTCACGGCGAAAGCAATGTCCTGCAAAGCGGAGGCGATTTTGTTCTAGTGTCAAGCTTGGGGGAACCAATGAGACACCTCCAATGTTATATAGTGTCTGGTTGGAGATGTGTGCATTGTACTTGACACAATGTACCCGGCGTAGCATTCTTGTGAATGTGCCATCCAGAGATTTGGTGTCCTCAGCAGTTAGAGCCCAGCATGGACTCCCGTAGAGGAGTACTGGAACTACTGCTGCTCTAAATAATCGGACCTTAAGTTTCCGATTAATTCTAGGTGACTTCCAAATCCTGGAAAGCCTATTCAAGGCTGCCCATGCCTTTCCCTTACGTATTCGAAGGTCCTCACCTGACTTCCGGATCCATGATCCCAGGTAACAGAAGTCGTCCACATGCTCAAGCATACCATCCTTTGAGCTTATGCTCATCCGATCAGAGACTTGCTGAGGACTTTCAAAGTTAACTGTCAGAATTTTGGTCTTTCTGGAGTTAATAAAAAGACCAACACTAGAAGCAGCATGTTCTAATGAGCTGAGGAGCCGCTGGGCTCCCTCTAATGATTCTGAGAGTACTCCTAAGTCATCAGCAAAGTCTAGATCAGTTAGGTACTTGGCAGGATTTCCTCGACTTCTGGAGCCAGTAGGTGGAGTTATCATCACCCCATCATCATTATGATGATCTAAGGACATGCGTAGAACATAGTCAACCACAATAATGAACAAGAATGGTGCAAGTGTGTCTCCTTGGAGGACGCCCCATAACACTTCAAATGGTTCTGTGTCACCGTCAACAGTAGACACAAATGTTGTCGAACCATCGTATACTGATCTGATTGCTGCAATAATTTCATCAGGAATCCCATACAATGAAAGTATGCTGAACATACGTGAGCGAGAGACTGAATCAAAGGCCTTGAAGAAGTCAACAAAGATAACAGCCAGATGCCTGTCTTTCTTTTTTGATAACTCTTCAATTATCCTTCTAAGTGCCAAAATGGGCTCCATGGTCCCACGACCTTTACGGAACCCATTCTGATTTCCACGTAGCAGTCTCTCAATGGGATCCCTGATGCGATTTAATAGAATTCTATTGTATAGTTTTGCAGCAATCGAGATCAATGAGATTCCCCGAAAAGAACCATAGAGTGTTAGGTTGCCCTTCTTGGGAACTGGCACCAACTTATTTGTTTTCATTTCTTGTGGGACTCTTGTTGTACGGTACATGTCTACTATGATGGGATAGATGAGCTTTAAACACTCAGGTATTTTAAAGACCTCAGGGGGAACACCATCTACTCTACTGTTGGAGTTTGGTAACGATTGTCAGTAAATCTATAGAGTTTGGTAACGATTGTCAGTAAATCTATAGAGTTTGGTAACAATTGTCAGTAAATCTATAGAGTTTGGTAACAATTGTCAGTAAATCTATAGAGTTTGGTAACGATTGTCAGTAAATCTATAGAGTTTGGTAACGATTGTCAGTAAATCTACTATAGAGTTTGGTAACAATTGTCAGTAAATCTATAGAGTTTGGTAACAATTGTCAGTAAATCTACTATAGAGTTTGGTAACAATTGTCAGTAAATCTATAGAGTTTGGTAACGATTGTCAGTAAATATATAGAGTTTGGTAACAATTGTCAGTAAATCTACAGAGTTTGGTAACAATTGTCAGTAAATCTATAGAGTTTGGTAACGATTGTCAGTAAATCTATAGAGTTTGGTAACGATTGTCAGTAAATCTATAGAGTTTGGTAACGATTGTCAGTAAATCTATAGAGTTTGGTAACGATTGTCAGTAAATCTATAGAGTTTGGTAACGATTGTCAGTAAATCTATAGAGTTTGGTAACGATTGTCAGTAAATCTATAGAGTTTGGTAACGATTGTCAGTAAATCTATAGAGTTTGGTAACGATTGTCAGTAAATCTATAGAGTTTGGTAACGATTGTCAGTAAATCTACTCTAGAGTTGGGTAACAATTGTCAGTAAATCTATAGAGTTTGGTAACGATTGTCAGTAAATCTATAGAGTTTGGTAACGATTGTCAGTAAATCTATAGAGTTTGGTAACGATTGTCAGTAAATCTACTATAGAGTTTGGTAACAATTGTCAGTAAATCTATAGAGTTTGGTAACAATTGTCAGTAAATCTACTATAGAGTTTGGTAACAATTGTCAGTAAATCTATAGAGTTTGGTAACGATTGTCAGTAAATCTACTATAGAGTTTGGTAACAATTGTCAGTAAATCTATAGAGTTTGGTAACAATTGGCAGTAAATCTATAGAGTTTGGTAACGATTGTCAGTAAATATATAGAGTTTGGTAACAATTGTCAGTAAATCTACAGAGTTTGGTAACAATTGTCAGTAAATCTATAGAGTTTGGTAACGATTGTCAGTAAATCTATAGAGTTTGGTAACGATTGTCAGTAAATCTATAGAGTTTGGTAACGATTGTCAGTAAATCTATAGAGTTTGGTAACGATTGTCAGTAAATCTATAGAGTTTGGTAACGATTGTCAGTAAATCTATAGAGTTTGGTAACGATTGTCAGTAAATCTATAGAGTTTGGTAACGATTGTCAGTAAATCTATAGAGTTTGGTAACGATTGTCAGTAAATCTATAGAGTTTGGTAACGATTGTCAGTAAATCTACTCTAGAGTTGGGTAACAATTGTCAGTAAATCTATAGAGTTTGGTAACGATTGTCAGTAAATCTATAGAGTTTGGTAACAATTGTCAGTAAATCTATAGAGTTTGGTAACAATTGTCAGTAAATCTATAGAGTTTGGTAACGATTGTCAGTAAATCTATAGAGTTTGGTAACGATTGTCAGTAAATCTATAGAGTTTGGTAACGATTGTCAGTAAATCTATAGAGTTTGGTAACGATTGTCAGTAAATCTATAGAGTTTGATAACAATCGTCAGTAAATCTATAGAGTTTGGTAACGATTGTCAGTAAATCTATAGAGTTTGGTAACAATTGGCAGTAAATCTATAGAGTTTGGTAACGATTGTCAGTAAATCTATAGAGTTTGGTAACAATTGTTAGTAAATCTATAGAGTTTGGTAACAATTGTCAGTAAATCTATAGATTTTGGTAACAATTGTCAGTAAATCTATAGAGTTTGGTAACAATTGTCAGTAAATCTACTATAGAGTTGGGTAACAATTGTCAGTAAATCTATAGAGTTTGGTAACGATTGTCAGTAAATCTATAGAGTTTGGTAACGATTGTCAGTAAATCTATAGAGTTTGGTTACGATTGTCAGTAAATCTATAGAGTTTGGTAACGATTGTCAGTAAATCTATAGAGTTTGGTAACGATTGTCAGTAAATCTATAGAGTTTGGTAACAATTGTCAGTAAATCTATAGAGTTTGGTAACGATTGTCAGTAAATCTATAGAGTTTGGTAACGATTGTCAGTAAATCTATAGAGTTTGGTAACGATTGTCAGTAAATCTACTATAGAGTTTGGTAACGATTGTCAGTAAATCTATAGAGTTTGGTAACGATTGTCAGTAAATCTATAGAGGGCATCACTTGCAATCCCGATGTCGATTGTTTCGGCGATTCTTCCGTCCATCCTAGCTCCTCCCCCAGAAACTCGCCCGAGCTCCCTGATCCCCACCTCGGCTCATCCAAGTTCTGGGCCTCGAATCCGTAATCCTTTCCCCTAATCTCCGCCTCTCTCTCATCTGCCTCCCTCCTTACTCACCTGGCGAATTCTTCAAGTCGCTTCTCCTCGAGTCTATTCGCTTCCAGCTTCTCCCATCTCTTGTATGGTGTATCCACCTCCCTGTCTACTAGGTGCCGGCTGTTGTATCTACACTGACTCACCCTTCAGCCCCGGGTGGTCTAGCAGACCTTCGAAGGCCACCTTAAAGGCTCTTCTGTAGTTTAGAGGTGATCCTGATAGCAGAAACGCCATCGGCTCTCTTCCGATAACCACGACCGTGAATAGGTTTAGTAAACCTATCATTATCCAATCCTCCTGTAGGATATATTTCTTCTGATATATCTTTATCGCTCCTCTCTGGAACTGATACACTCCTGTTTCCCTGGCCTTGCTCCCCACTTCAGCGAGTTCGCCAGCTTCACTCCGTACTCCTCCTGGAACTTACCCCAGTCCAGCTATGTATGTATGGCTTGTGGCAGACAAGCCTCATGAGCTGGCCCATCGCCGCTGCTTCACAATGTCCCGTGCCCGCTCCGTGCTCCTCCCGGAACTTGCCCCAGTCCATCGGCTTGTGGCAGACAAGGCCCATGAGCTGGCCCATCCCCAATGCTCCACAATGTCCTGTGTTCTTTCTCTACCACTCCCAAAGTGCCAATTTTCCTTAGTCTTATTTAATTTTTCTTATGTTCCCCCCTGTCTGTGCTATTATTATCCTATCTACCTTTCTACTTCCTTCTTACTATGTTATAGTACATTATGATAATGCTCTCCATAGAGATGGATATCAACCGCCCCTATTGGGGCTCGAACCCGGTATCTAGGTTTCAAACTTCCGGTTATCATCAGCCGAGTGTGTGTCCTAAGACCACTGAGCTACCAGGGCGGTAGAAGATTTATTCGCTGTGGAGTGGGGTATCATTTTTAGGCCTTTTTACGTCACTCATAGTAAAGTACAACGTTATTCCCGTGCTCTGCCAGAAATGGCAACCA
This sequence comes from Nemertoderma westbladi, assembly GCA_032718475.1. Lineage (NCBI taxonomy): Eukaryota > Metazoa > Xenacoelomorpha > Nemertodermatida > Nemertodermatidae > Nemertoderma > Nemertoderma westbladi. The sequence continues at coordinate 50,081 of JAUCBJ010000759.1, read as the reverse complement.
TGCCTCAAAGAATAACTATTATACAGTGTTGTAGAAACCACTGCAACCCCGTATGCCGGCCATGCGTGTTAATTAATTATAAATGAATTGTTGTGGTTTACTTCTGTGGTTCCTTCTTACTATGTACACTACTACTACTATTTTATGCCTACATACCCTTTACTTTCTTACTACGTGGCACTCTCGGTGTCCACAACTTCTAACTTCTATGATACTATGTACCCTAATACTGCTACTACCTACATACCTACATACCACACACTTCACTCTCTCACTACGTGTCACTTTCGGTGCCCACAACCCCTCTGCTACTACTTCTATGGTATACCTACATACCATACCATCTACTCTCTTTCTACGTGGCGCTTTCGGTGCCCACAACCCCTCTGCTACTACTTCTATGGTATACCTACATACCATACACTCTACCCTCTTTCTACATGGCGCTTTGGGTGCCCACAACCCCTCTGCTACTACTTCTATGGTATACCTACATACCATACACTCTACCCTCTTTCTACATGGCGCTTTGGGTGCCCACAACCTCTAACTCTCTCGGTATTATGTACCCTGCTACTCCAGTACTATGTACCCTGCTACTACTCTCGTGGTATGTCTATATACCACACTCCCTAATTTCTAACTTCTAATTCTCCTCTTACTCTTACTAACTTCTACTAACTTTCTTACTTCTTACTAACTTCTACTAACTTTCTAACTACTACTTCTTACTAGCTTCTACTAACTTTCTAACTACTACTTACTATCTAACTATCTACTACTATTACTTTCTAACTTTCTACTAATTTTATTATTTTCTTATTAATTTATTTTTATATTTATGTGTGAGAAGGGCGTCTCGCCCTCATTCCCACCCCCCTCAGTCCAACATATTGGACGACTAAACTTCAAGGGCAATTCTTCCAGCAGGCACTCTCCCACTGCCCCCCTATAGGTCCTCTTATCCTTCGCCACACTCTCCTTGCCAATTCCAACTCTCTAGGAATTGATTCTCCATCCTCCACCACCCTAAAATCGGGTCTTTCGGTCGCCTTCTTGATTTCCTCATTGTCCTCTGGCAGCAAAATGCCACCCTTCATCTTGTCATCACCTGGTGGTAGAATGAAAAGAAATCGAAAGAATAGATAAAACAGAATGGATAATATTAATCCTATCCCTTTCCACCCTGTCTTCTTATTTGACCTTCCCCTTCTCGGTATGCCTCTCAACCGGACCGGCGTCTCCTCCGGACACTTCTCCGGACATATAACGTATCCACAGCAGTTAGAGCCCAGCATGGACTTCCATAGAGGAGTACTGGAACTACTGCTGCTCTAAATAATCGGACCTTAAGTTTCCGATTAATTCTCGGAATTACGTATTCGTACGTAAACGTATTCGAAGGTCCTGACTTCCGGATCCATGATCCCAGGTAACAGAAGTCGTCCACATGCTCAAGCATACCATCCTTTGAGCCTCATCCGATCAGAGACTTTCTGAGGACTTTCAAAGTTAACTGTCATAATTTTGGTCTTTCTGGAGTTAATAAAAAGACCAACACTAGAAGCAGCATGTTCTAATGAGCTGAGGAGCCGTTGAGCCTCTAATGATTCTGAGAGTACTCCTAAGTGATCAGCAAAGTCTAGATCAGTTAGGTACTTGGCAGGATTTCCTCGATTTCTGGAGCCAGTAGGTGGAGTTATCATCACCCCATCATCATTATGATGATCTAAGGACATGCGTAGAACATAGTCAACCACAATAATGAACAAGAATGGTGCAAGTTTGTCTCCTTGGAGGACGCCCCATAACACTTCAAATGGTTCTGTGTCACCGTCAACAGTAGACACAAATGTTGTCGAACCATCGTATACTGATCTGATTGCTGCAATAATTTCATCAGGAATCCCAAATAATGAAAGTATGCTGAACATACGTGAGCGAAAGACTGAATCAAAGTCGACAGAAGAAGTCAACAAAGATAACAGCCAGATGCCTGTCTTTCTTTTTTGATAATTCTTCAATTATCCTTCTAAGTGCCAAAATGGGCTCCATGGTCCCACGACCTCAACAGTGCCTGATAGCATGCCTCCTGATGTCTCCGACACCCTGAGTTGAATCTTGGTTTTAATTGGGCCGCTAAGCATCCATCCGAACGGCGTGAGAATCGCTGTTGGATCCCGCTGCTTTTTCTCTCCGAATATGGTCCTTACTCTCTTGTGGGCCGTCGGACAATCCATTCCGACTATGATGGATACCTTCAAGACGTCCACTTTCGGTATTGAGAAATCGATTTCGTCCATGAATCTGTATTGCTCGACCTCGATGTTAATTGGTCACCTGGCATTTATGTTGATCGATTCTATTACCTGAATGGGGTCAATGGTCGCCCCATAGTCACATCCCGGTGCTATTGCTGATATCTCGCACCGTCCCGTCCTCATCTCCAGGACGTCATCCTTACTCGAGATAGCAGTTACTGCCATCCTACTCGGCCTCGTCTGTAACTCTATCTTCTCGGCCACCCAATTCTCCACCAGCGTGAAGGCTACTCCACTGTCGACCAGCATTAACGTCGTAACTGATCAACCGCTCTCTCCTGTTATCCTCACTGGTACTACCCCGAGTAGTACTTTCCTCTTTCTCCTTGCTCCCGTTGTGCTCGTAGCCATAGTTTGGCCTCCAGTCTCATCTTCTCCTATCGGTGTTTCTCTACTCTCTCCGAATCTGTGTCCTTCTACCACGCATCAATGACATAGTCCGTTTGTATCCGCGTAGGCTACACCATCTTGTTTAGACAACGCTTGCCAATGCTTACAACTCAGTGTCTTATGGGTTCCATCCCTATGCAATTGACATTCGTATCCTGTATTGTAGCGCTCCCTGTATAGCCCTTCACGTATTGCGCGTAGATTCATATCTACCGGTTTAGTGTTTTGGTTATTTGGACTCGGCCTACTGGGTATGTCGGGATTATATTTGTTCGTGTTGTTATTTTGTTTCTGTCCCTGCCACGGTGTGGCCCTACTCCCAGCTAACTGTGGACTTGTAGTCCCCTGCGTGGCCGCATGTGGCAGCGACTGTCTCACTCTCGGGTTGGTAACAATTGTCAGTGTAAGCAGATTCAATTCCGTGCACTACCCACCGAAAATGGGATTAGTGACATTTTACCAATATAGTTGGCGATGTGAGATTACCAATAATAATCTCACCTCACAATCAACTGGGGCGACACACGCTACAAGCCACAAAGAGAGGTGAGAGGTCAAACCACCTCAGAGGGACAAACAAGCTAGTAAGGCTAGCACAAAGGGATAACGGTAACAGGGAGTGGCGAGGTGAGAATTAATCAGGTTAAGCCAATAGTGGGCGGGAAAGCACATTGGAGAGGATAAGAGCGCATCTATTGGATATTAAGGCCACCCTGTAGTGTAGGAGTAATCTAACATGTGTCAATGATATAACCGTTGTGATTATTGATTATTAGTTTAGTTGGTTTCCTTACAGTTGTGAGACCGGAATAATTTTGACCGTCGTCACTAACCGCTGTATTGCATATTATTATATTCAGACTGTGCTATTATCAATTACTGTGATTATTAATACTGACAACATAACCCTGTGATTTTCAACGGCCTTCGGCCTAATATATATCCAGTACCAGCTCAGCAGCCCACGGACACGGCGACGCGTACAATCCACACACCGGTCGGGATTCACCACTGCCAACTCCAGTGGATTCCATCACAGTCAGTAAATAAATGTAATGTGCAATAATGGTCAGTAAATCTATGTAATGTGCAATAATGGTCAGTAAATCTATATACTTGGTAACAATTGTCAGTAAATCTATATACTTGGTAACAATTGTCAGTAAATCTATGTAATGTGCAATAATGGTCAGTAAATCTATGTAATGTGCAATAATGGTCAGTAAATCTATGTAATGTGCAATAATGGTCAGTAAATCTATGTAATGTGCAATAATGGTCAGTAAATCTATGTAATGCGCAATAATGGTCAGTAAATCTATGTAATGTGCAATAATGGTCAGTAAATCTATGTAATGTGCAATAATGGTCAGTAAATCTATGTAATGTGCAATAATGGTCAGTAAATCTATGTAATGTGCAATAATGGTCAGTAAATCTATGTAATGTGCAATAATGGTCAGTAAATCAATGTAATGTGCAATAATGGTCAGTAAATCTATGTAATGTGCAATAATGGTCAGTAAATCTATATAATGTGCAATAATGGTCAGTAAATCTATGTAATGTGCAATAATGGTCAGTAAATCTATGTAATGTGCAATAATGGTCAGTAAATCAATGTAATGTGCAATAATGGTCAGTAAATCTATATAATGTGCAATAATGGTCAGTAAATCTATGTAATGTGCAATAATGGTCAGTAAATCTATATAATGTGCAATAATGGTCAGTAAATCTATGTAATGTGCAATAATGGTCAGTAAATCTATATAATGTGCAATAATTATGTGCAGTAAATCTATATAATGTGCAATAATGGTCAGTAAATCTATGTAATGTGCAATAATGGTCAGTAAATCTATATAATGTGCAATAATGGTCAGTAAATCTATGTAATGTGCAATAATGGTCAGTAAATCTATATAATGTGCAATAATGGTCAGTAAATCTATGTAATGTGCAATAATGGTCAGTAAATCTATGTAATGTGCAATAATGGTCAGTAAATCTATGTAATGTGCAATAATGGTCAGTAAATCTATGTAATGTGCAATAATGGTCAGTAAATCTATAATGTGCAATAATGGTCAGTAAATCTATGTAATGTGCAATAATGGTCAGTAAATCTATGTAATGTGCAATAATGGTCAGTAAATCTATGTAATGTGCAATAATTGTCAGTAAATCTATGTAATGTGCAATAATGGTCAGTAAATCTATGTAATGTGCAATAATGGTCAGTAAATCTATATAATGTGCAATAATGGTCAGTAAATCTATGTAATGTGCAATAATGATCAGTAAATCTATGTAATGTGCAATAATGGTCAGTAAATCTATATAATGTGCAATAATGGTCAGTAAATCTATGTAATGTGCAATAATGGTCAGTAAATCTATGTAATGTGCAATAATGGTCAGTAAATCTATATACTTGGTAACAATTGTCAGTAAATCTATGTAATGTGCAATAATGGTCAGTAAATCTATGCAATGTGCAATAATGGTCAGTAAATCTATGTAATGTGCAATAATGGTCAGTAAATCTATGTAATGTGCAATAATGGTCAGTAAATCTATGTAATGTGCAATAATGGTCAGTAAATCTATGTAATGTGCAATAATGGTTAGTAAATCTATGTAATGTGCAATAATGGTCAGTAAATCTATATAATGTGCAATAATGGTCAGTAAATCTATGTAATGTGCAATAATGGTTAGTAAATCTATATAATGTCCAATAATGGTTAGTAAATCTATGTAATGTGCAATAATGGTTAGTAAATCTATATAATGTGCAATAATGGTCAGTAAATCTATGTAATGTGCAATAATGGTCAGTAAATCTATGTAATGTGCAATAATGGTCAGTAAATCTATGTAATGTGCAATAATGGTCAGTAAATCTATATAATGTGCAATAATGGTTAGTAAATCTATGTAATGTGCAATAATGGTTAGTAAATCTATATAATGTGCAATAAGGGTGAGTAAATCTATGTAATGTGCAATAATGGTCAGTAAATCTATATAATGTGCAATAATGGTCAGTAAATCTATATAATGTGCAATAATGGTCAGTAAATCTATATACTTGGTAACAATTGTCAGTAAATCTATGTAATGTGCAATAATGGTCAGTAAATCTATATAATGTGCAATAATGGTCAGTAAATCTATATAATGTGCAATAATGGTCAGTAAATCTATATAATGTGCAATAATGGTCAGTAAATCTATATAATGTGCAATAATGGTCAGTAAATCTATGTAATGTGCAATAATGGTCAGTAAATCTATATAATGTGCAATAATGGTCAGTAAATCTATATAATGTGCAATAATGGTCAGTAAATCTATGTAATGTGCAATAATGGTCAGTAAATCTATATAATGTGCAATAATGGTTAGTAAATCTATGTAATGGGCAATAATGGTTAGTAAATCTATATAATGGGCAATAATGGTCAGTAAATCTATGTAATGTGCAATAATGGTCAGTAAATCTATGTAATGTGCAATAATGGTCAGTAAATCTATATAATGTGCAATAATGGTCAGTAAATCTATATAATGTGCAATAATGGTCAGTAAATCTATGTAATGTGCAATAATGGTCAGTAAATCTATGTAATGTGCAATAATGGTCAGTAAATCTATATAATGTGCAATAATGGTCAGTAAATCTATGTAATGTGCAATAATGGTCAGTAAATCTATATACTTGGTAACAATTGTCAGTAAATCTATGTAATGTGCAATAATGGTCAGTAAATCTATAGACTTGGTAACAATTGTCAGTAAATCTATGTAATGTGCACTAATGGTCAGTAAATCTATATAATGTGCAATAATGGTCAGTAAATCTATGTAATGTGCAATAATGGTCAGTAAATCTATGTAATGTGCAATAATGGTCAGTAAATCTATGTAATGTGCAATAATGGTCAGTAAATCTATGTAATGTGCAATAATGGTCAGTAAATCTATGTAATGTGCAATAATGGTCAGTAAATCTATGTAATGTGCAATAATGGTCAGTAAATCTATGTAATGTGCAATAATGGTCAGTAAATCTATATAATGTGCAATAATGGTCAGTAAATCTATGTAATGTGCAATAATGGTCAGTAAATCTATGTAATGTGCAATAATGGTCAGTAAATCTATATACTTGGTAACAATTGTCAGTAAATCTATGTAATGTGCAATAATGGTCAGTAAATCTATGTAATGTGCAATAATGGTCAGTAAATCTATGTAATGTGCAATAATGGTCAGTAAATCTATGTAATGTGCAATAATGGTCAGTAAATCTATGTAATGTGCAATAATGGTCAGTAAATCTATGTAATGTGCAATAATGGTTAGTAAATCTATGTAATGTGCAATAATGGTCAGTAAATCTATATAATGTGCAATAATGGTCAGTAAATCTATGTAATGTGCAATAATGGTTAGTAAATCTATATAATGTGCAATAATGGTTAGTAAATCTATGTAATGTGCAATAATGGTTAGTAAATCTATATAATGTGCAATAATGATCAGTAAATCTATGTAATGTGCAATAATGGTCAGTAAATCTATGTAATGTGCAATAATGGTCAGTAAATCTATGTAATGTGCAATAATGGTCAGTAAATCTATATAATGTGCAATAATGGTTAGTAAATCTATGTAATGTGCAATAATGGTTAGTAAATCTATATAATGTGCAATAATGGTCAGTAAATCTATGTAATGTGCAATAATGGTCAGTAAATCTATATAATGTGCAATAATGGTCAGTAAATCTATATAATGTGCAATAATGGTCAGTAAATCTATATAATGTGCAATAATGGTCAGTAAATCTATATAATGTGCAATAATGGTCAGTAAATCTATATAATGTGCAATAATGGTCAGTAAATCTATATAATGTGCAATAATGGTCAGTAAATCTATGTAATGTGCAATAATGGTCAGTAAATCTATGTAATGTGCAATAATGGTCAGTAAATCTATATAATGTGCAATAATGGTCAGTAAATCTATGTAATGTGCAATAATGGTCAGTAAATCTATATAATGTGCAATAATGGTTAGTAAATCTATGTAATGTGCAATAATGGTTAGTAAATCTATATAATGTGCAATAATGGTCAGTAAATCTATGTAATGTGCAATAATGGTCAGTAAATCTATGTAATGTGCAATAATGGTCAGTAAATCTATGTAATGTGCAATAATGGTCAGTAAATCTATATAATGTGCAATAATGGTCAGTAAATCTATGTAATGTGCAATAATGGTCAGTAAATCTATGTAATGTGCAATAATGGTCAGTAAATCTATATAATGTGCAATAATGGTCAGTAAATCTATGTAATGTGCAATAATGGTCAGTAAATCTATGTAATGTGCAATAATGGTCAGTAAATCTATGTAATGTGCAATAATGGTCAGTAAATCTATGTAATGTGCAATAATGGTCAGTAAATCTATGTAATGTGCAATAATGGTCAGTAAATCTATGTAATGTGCAATAATGGTCAGTAAATCTATGTAATGTGCAATAATGGTCAGTAAATCTATAGACTTGGTAACAATTGTCAGTAAATCTATGTAATGTGCAATAATGGTCAGTAAATCTATATAATGTGCAATAATGGTCAGTAAATCTATGTAATGTGCAATAATGGTCAGTAAATCTATGTAATGTGCAATAATGGTCAGTAAATCTATGTAATGTGCAATAATGGTCAGTAAATCTATGTAATGTGCAATAATGTAGAATAATCAGTAAATCTATGTAATGTGCAATAATGGTCAGTAAATCTATATAATGTGCAATAATGGTCAGTAAATCTATGTAATGTGCAATAATGGTCAGTAAATCTATGTAATGTGCAATAATGGTCAGTAAATCTATGTAATGTGCAATAATGGTCAGTAAATCTATATAATGTGCAATAATGGTCAGTAAATCTATGTAATGTGCAATAATGGTCAGTAAATCTATGTAATGTGCAATAATGGTTAGTAAATCTATGTAATGTGCAATAATGGTCAGTAAATCTATGTAATGTGCAATAATGGTCAGTAAATCTATGTAATGTGCAATAATGGTCAGTAAATCTATGTAATGTGCAATAATGTAAATAATCAGTAAATCTATATAATGTGCAATAATGGTCAGTAAATCTATGTAATGTGCAATAATGGTCAGTAAATCTATGTAATGTGCAATAATGGTCAGTAAATCTATATAATGTGCAATAATGGTCAGTAAATCTATGTAATGTGCAATAATGGTCTGTAAATCTATGTAATGTGCAATAATGGTTAGTAAATCTATGTAATGTGCAATAATGGTCAGTAAATCTATGTAATGTGCAATAATGGTCAGTAAATCTATGTAATGTGCAATAATGGTCAGTAAATCTATGTAATGTGCAATAATGTAAATAATCAGTAAATCTATATAATGTGCAATAATGGTCAGTAAATCTATGTAATGTGCAATAATGGTCAGTAAATCTATGTAATGTGCAATAATGGTCAGTAAATCTATATAATGTGCAATAATGGTCAGTAAATCTATGTAATGTGCAATAATGGTCAGTAAATCTATGTAATGTGCAATAATGGTCAGTAAATCTATATACTTGGTAACAATTGTCAGTAAATCTATGTAATGTGCAATAATGGTCAGTAAATCTATATAATGTGCAATAATGGTTAGTAAATCTATGTAATGTGCAATAATGGTTAGTAAATCTATATAATGTGCAATAATGGTCAGTAAATCTATGTAATGTGCAATAATGGTCAGTAAATCTATGTAATGTGCAATAATGGTCAGTAAATCTATGTAATGTGCAATAATGGTCAGTAAATCTATGTAATGTGCAATAATGTAAATAATCAGTAAATCTAAAGACTTGGCAACAAATTTCAGTAAATGAGTTGGATTCATTGTCAGTAATGTAAGATTGGTATTTAATTTAGTACATAATACAAAATATTGTCGTATTGGTTGTTGACAGGTCCCAAAAATCCAAGTCCTTTTCTGTCTTCTGATTCTGTTGACGAGTTTAGCGGTAGATGTCTCGGCGGATGGAGAGGAGCAGGAAGAAGAGGAGGTTTCACCTGTTGCGGATCTAGGAAGTGTTTGTGATCCGGAAGTTCCATTGTGCGGCACTCAAACCAACATGGAATGTCTGAAAGACGTTACCACGGAAACCAAGGAAATCAAATGCGGGTGCAAGTATGGCCCATGGGGGCTGTTCGTCTACAACCCAACCAATAAGAATTGCGGTAAGTAATTAAGCCTACTGTAAAGATATATGGCGAGTATATTTTTCTTTTTTGATATGCTTATGATCTCTAATAGAACACTCGGGTTTAATCAAGCTATCACATATCAAGCTAATTAAGCAAAATCCAGGTGGAGAGCGCAAAGGGAGCATTTGCGCCATGCGAGTGCATGGCCGACGGCGTTGGCCATGTGGTATTGTTCTAGAATATTACAGTATTATTAATCCCATGTAAAGTTAAAAGTTAAAGCCCATGTTGCTGATGGAAAATAACAAATGCCTACCTTGATTTTGTTAAAGGTCAGTTTTGTTTATACTTGAAGTCTTACATATATAAAATATACATGGGCATAATATTCCAAATACTTTTGTTGCGCCTGTCGATTCGTATAAATCGACAGGCGCATAGACCCCCCCCCCCCCCCCCAATTTATATTACTTGTGTATTATTATTTGTGGAAGTAACACATAACCCTAAGCTGGTGGAAGTGGAGGTCTTTTGGAACACACCAGAGATACTAGAGAACATTATATAAATTATAATTCTTTGCACTAAAGTGAATTCTTCTTGAAATTATGTGCAAAATTTCAACCATGCATACGAATCAGTAGTCATCAATAATAATATATACAGTATTCCACAACAATTAGTTATTGTAAATATATGTTAAATGAAACATTTTTTTGGTGGGGATGGGGGGGGGGGGGGTTGTTGCGTCCGTGCATGTTGAAAAGTGTTCACCACAATGCCAGCATTTTGCCAAGAAAATAGCTATAAATTAAGAAAGCGCACATATTTGTGTTTCTTATATATTTATCTTTAATAGTTATATCACAGTAAGATGTTGAACTATGAAGTAAATTCAGATTAATTTGCATTTATTACAATAATACGATTCAAAGAGAGATTAGACTAAGATAAGACTACAATAAGATTCAAAAAGAGCGCCAATGTGCGTATGGGGGGGGGGGGGGGGGGGGGGTCGGGGGTACCGGTAATATTTTTAGTACTATTTTAGTTTAGTTAAATTAAAAATTAATTATTTACGGTACATAAATTTAATCATACTACCATAGTACCGCTACTATTGTAATGCAATGGCTTAGTTACCGGCTGCCCATTAGGGCGTGCGTTTTTTACTTTTTTTTTCGATTTCAATGTTATACCGGTGCACAAAAGTTGCCAAATGGTATAAAATTAAGGCAAAAAAATTTCTCTAAATTTCATCGATATCTTCACGGATCCCAAGGGGGTTGAAATTTTAAGCCGTCGCGATGAACAACAATGAAATTTATAACAATATAACACATTGATGAAAGATCAATGACGCAAGAAAGAACTTCCTTCATGCATCAAATGTCATCAAATGGGTCCAAACTTAGTTAGATACCAAAATAATAAATTTTGGATCTAGGCAACTAGTGCCACCGGCACATGGCCAGAACCTACCCTGTAACGTGATCGCTCCTCTACGACCCTGTTGGAACGGGATCGTTCCTCATTGACCCCGGCGAAACGTGATCGTTCCTCATCGACACAGGCAGAATGTGTTCTTTCCACATAGACTCAGATGAAACACGATCGTTCCTCATCGACCCAGGCGGAACGTGATCGTTCCTCATCGACCCAGACTGAACGAGATCGTTCCTCATCGACACAGGCGGAACGTGATCTTTCCTCATTGACCCTGGTGAAACGTGATCGTTCCTCATCGACCCAGGCTGAACGTGATCATTCCTCATCGACCCAGACGAAACGAGATTGTTCCTCATCAACCCAGGCGGAACGTGATCGTTCCTCACCGACCCAGGTGGAACGTGATCGTTCCTCACCGACCCAGGTGGAACGTGATCGTTCCTCATCGACCAAGGCGGAATGTGATCTTTCCTCATCGATCCTTGCGGACATGGATCATTCCTCATCGGTCCAGAGTCGACTAATTGGGGTGTAGCATGTGAAGAGACGTTCCACATCGACCTATGAAAAACATCTTGAACTGGACCACTCCCCAGCCTCTCTGACCAAGTAGATTCGTGCGTTGATTGTGTACTTGTTCCTCCAGGAAGGATGTCATCCAAATAGGAAACAATCATTGAGTCGTCAATAACAACCGTACTATTGGGATTGACACCAGCGTTGCTGGTGGGAGTGGCCCGTTTCCGGGAGTGTTCGTAACGTTTTGTGGCCTCTTTCCATTGCTCAAACGTGCGATCTGGGGTAACTCGCACACTCGGTGACTGCCTGCGAGGGGGACCCAAACTCCCATCAACGGAAACGGTTTGGTTGGGATAAGTTTATAATCAATCTATAATAATCAATCTAATATATAAAATCAGTAAGCAGCAGCAGTAATCAATTCATTATCAAAGTCACATTATTATACCTAATTTGTAGAGCAGAAAACCTAAGGTTCCGGCACCGTAAAAACTGTGAAAATGGAATAATTAAAGATGGTGGCCAATAATGATGTAATTCTATTAATAGCACAAAATCATCCGATATCCAGCTGACTTTTCGTCAAATTAGAAAGCAGAAAAAAATATATATATAACTAGATTTATAGGTTTTGCCGCCGTGTTCAAATACACTGCGATTTTATTATAAAATACACGTACTTAAGTCAACATACTGTATAAAAGGCTGTTTCTGGCCCAGCGCCATATATCTTAACACCTACGATACTGAAATTATTGCACGAAGTTGAGATTGTGTTCGTTATCCACACACGACAGACACTGTCTGTCTCGTATCTGCATAATAACATTATTAAATTGTTTAGAAACCTGCGACGCCACTGTTGAGGCAGTTTGTGGCGCTAATGCAGCCTGCCAGGGTTGGCCACCACGTTGTACATGCAACCACGAGGAAGACAATGCAGGGAAGTTTGTTCTAGACTACGTCGCGTTGTTCCAGGGAACCGGATTTGCTTGTAAACCTCCGGCAAACGCGGCTGAGTGCGGCGATGAGAAACTGGTTAGTCTCTGTAGTGCTAGAAGATATAAAGAAGGGATGGTTCTACTTGAGCTAGGGTTAAGGGTCTACTTGATCATAGTTATAAGCTAACTTATTTATAACATAATTTATGTCATTATTACATTTATTTATGCAGCAACTAATTTAATTTGTGCAGTTTCTATCACTTATAATATATATACAATAATTTCGTAATGTTACAATTTTGGAATAAAACTACATACATACTTGTTGCAAAGTACTTTACAGTGTTCTGATCCTCGTGGCTTTATTTCCATTCACTCACTCACTACATTCGTTCGTGTTACAAAGCACTCGGATCATCACACTGTAAAGTGCTACTTTACACACAAGTATGTAAATAGTTATATTTAAATTTCTTATATTGATATCTGCTATTTTTAATAAATATAAACAATTTATTTTGTTTCAAACGATAATCTCCCTCAATTTTGTTTTTTAGCTAGAGATTGATGGGGCTGGTAAATGTTCTTGCACAGACGGCGGTGAACCCATTTACAGCTACGATTTTGCTGCTTACACCTGCGGCAGCAGCTCTACCAGTATTATCAAGTCCTTCACGAACGTCATGGTTTTCATTGCCATATACTATGCTGCTTAACTGAACGGATACCGGTACATATAAGATACTCATATACTCATACCGGTACTCATATACCACATACGGTTACTTACATAGGGTGAGTGAGGGATACTTGACTTTAGGGGAGACTTGATTTTTTTTAATAATTCAAAAACCATTGTAAATTATTTAACAATACCAAACAAAAATGTGTAAAATACATGTTGGCTACACCCGCGCAACAATGTTTTATTACCTTTTGGTTATTTTTTGTTTTATTGTCAATAAACGTTTTCTGGGTTCAAAAGTAAATTTTTGCCCTTTACAACGAATGAAAATTTGCATTCTTATTTTACTGTATGTTGACTAATTATTGCACTATCCTGCCATATATTGTTTTCCAGTTTTGGTTCAGCCGTTTTGAAAATATATCAATTAATATAAAAAAAGCCCATGTGGGGAGACATGACGCCCGAGTGTGGGGGAGACTTAAATCCTTCAATGCTGACGTCTACCTAGAGATACACCCACGTAGAGAACCTTTACACCAGAGCACTCCAACTAGTTGAACGGCACTTACACAGACCAAGCTATCAATGGAATGTGAATACAATGGAGTGGCCAGAGAGAGAGAGAGAGAGAGAGAGAGAGAGGGAGAGAGGCCTTGATAAACCCAGCCAAGCCAAGCCAACCAACTCTTCCTTCCCTCTTTGCAATGTAGTTAGTAGCCCGCCAACTGGGTGATTGACAGCTTAAACAAGATGCCACTTCGCCAGAAAGCGGCAACACATCAATAGAATTACAGGAAAAAATTAATATATGCCTGGATTGAAAATTATACAAAATATTCATTAATAAAAAATACCTTCCCGCGTTAAATTTTAATGCGGTTTCAATGAGATATTATTAGGAACCCACAGGTTTTTTACTGTAAGAATTGTTGAGTGAGTCGCCAATAATTATTTTTTGAAGAGTGAGTCCCTGGGTCTTGTAAATGGTCAGAGAATAAGCGGGTGACATTGGAACTTGCTTCATACACAAACTAAAACCGAATGATCCGTAAGTTTTATTCTGACTTTGGATTTATTCGGGGCGAGTGGAAAGTAACCATTCGGAATTCCGAGTGGAAAGTTCGGAATTCCAGGGAAGTTTACTGGACATGGCATAAACATTGGCTCCAGAATTATGAAATCGGGAAGCTGTGAAGCACGTTTCACCATAGTGCTGTGCCCTGGTGCAAACGGCTCCTCCCGAAAAGTTGTTCCATTGGGGAATTGTACACCTCTTCCATATGCCATGGTTCCGTTAGCCATGCCTAACTCTACGGCGACGTTTTGATTAACAATGACTGCCATCCCGTAGATGATGTCCAATATTGGAGGTAGTCCTTCACATTGGTCGTCACGAATGTATTTTAATAGGGAAACCTGTGTTGTATTCACCCCTGAAACAACTGCTTGTATCCGTATTATGTTCTGCCCTATTTCTCCAACGATCTTATTGTTAATTGCGACCCTGTCGACACAACAATAGGGCAAAACGAGTCACCAATTATTTCATTCAAATTATCTGTAACATGAAAATATAGATAAAATATAATTTTATAAAATATAAAATTTGAAAGAATATAAGAAACACACAGATATGGAAGTTAGGATAATTAAATAATTTCAAACCATTGAAAATATGTTTTCAGTCGTTCAAATTGATTGAAGAGCGGTTTTTGTATTAATTTACAATAGAGATAACGCGATAATGATGAGATATTGCGATAAATTTTAATAATTGTAAGATATATAAGTTCAGTTTACCTTTTCCTTGGATAAGCCTGTCGTTGAT
The DNA here is from genome assembly GCA_032718475.1 of Nemertoderma westbladi. Taxonomy (NCBI): domain Eukaryota; kingdom Metazoa; phylum Xenacoelomorpha; order Nemertodermatida; family Nemertodermatidae; genus Nemertoderma; species Nemertoderma westbladi. Next base: position 34,667 of record JAUCBJ010000759.1, on the reverse strand, counting down.
TGATGCAATGCTTTCTTTTGACCAGATACCTTGGCGACCTTGAGAAAGTATATTTCCCCATTCAGGATCTTGCATATGTCGCCAGTTCTTCCTTAATATATATATTTCTTGAAATTGAAGCCACAGTTTTCGCCCTGCAATTGCTTCTACATTATTTGTTGTGTCTTTAGTAAGTGGTATTGATGAGACGCTTGGCAACTGCAAAAAATCACCGCAGCAGACAATGTGAATGCCACCAAACGTCGCATGTTTATTGTCAGTAATTAGTTGAAGTGTCGAATTTATTCTACTGAATAGACTCGCAGAAACCATCGATATTTCGTCGATAATAATCATATCAACCGAGGCAAATCTTTTCCTCAGTGCAGTAATCTTATGTCGACTGGGCAGTTTTAAACCTCGTGATGAAATTGGTAACTGGAAAGTTTTATGGATTGTGCTCCGTTTAATATAAACACTGCTAATTCCCGTTGGGGCCATAATCACCAAAGAAATTGGTTTCCACATATTGGAAAGTTTTCTCAAAGCATTAATTACACGGCTCTTTCCGGTGCCTCCTTCTCCAGCTACATAAATCAGTGACTGATCGGATGATGATATATTACAAATTCGATTCAACATCAATGGCTCGACCAATGGCAATAAAACTTTCCAACTGGTCACCACTCAATTGTTCAGATTCAGCCACCTGATAAAGATTCGGGTATATGGCAGTTTGATTTCGAATAGACAATTTTTGTTCTGGAGAAGCTTGTACATTATCTAATAAAGACTGTTGAAGACATTCAACTACCGCTGCTCTGGTAGGAAAGTTATCGGCTAATATATCCGATTTATTATTGGTTTCCATAACACGATCACTATTAGTTGATGAATAATGGTCAATGATAGCCTGAATGTCCAACATCGAAGTATGAAGGTGATCTTAATTATTACCAAATAATGTACGACACAAGTTACAATTAGTGCCACTATTATCCATGTGAAATTTCTGCAAAACAGAAACTTCGGGTACTACTTGACCAACCAGTGATTGAATTTGAAACTCTGAAAGACCTGATGCATTTGCGCAACTTTCATCATCCTCATTATGTACAGCGGAATTTGGTCCCTCGTCATCATTGCCGTCACATAATTCATCACCTTCATCATTACTGTGTGAGATATTAAGATCACCACCGGACTTTTCCCGAAGAAGTCGTTGTTCTTCGCTTGCCTCTTCCTGACCAATATAATACTCCTGCATATTATTCAACAGGATTTCGCCATCATTATTTGGGGCATTATCAATATATGATGATAATGTTTCAATACACGTTTTTCCATTGGATGGAACGATGTCATCAGATGAACGAAACGGCTTTATAAGTAGCAATGCTAGCTGTGCATAGACCTCTGAGTGATTACGCCTATCTGGTAAACGTTGACCAATTATATCTGGTATAACGAACGAATTTCGCCGCTTTATTGCATGAGTTTCGCTTTGAGAGTGACTGCTCATAAGGAGTAAGGCATCACACTATTTTGTTTTCGTTTAACCTTTTCGTAGAGCTTTACAAATTGATACAAGTTTACATCCTCTAATTCAAGTGGACGGCGAAACAATAATCATACCACTGCGTTATCGTTCGATAAACTCCCCGTTGAGCGTCCATCTCAAGTAGGGCATCATGTTCTTCTTTTTGTAATATTGCATATGCCTGGCCAAGAAGAAGCTTATCATAGTCGTGAGATTTATAAGCTAATTCTCCTGTTCTTTCAATGAAATAAGCGGCAAGTGGGGCAGAAATTTCTTGCTTGCTGCTAATTGAATAAACAATACTGTTAACAAGCTTAGCAGCTGTAGCATAACCCTCAGCGCTATCCATTTGTTCGAGAGATGACTTCCTGTCAAAAGCTGCTAGGATGAGTGCAGCCTGTGAATCTACACTTTGCTGGGCTTTGGTAACATACTTTATCACATAAAAAGCTAGCAGTGAGCCAGAGGCGCCAACTAGTAACACTACAGTCGTGGTGTGGGCATCTTAAAATTTCTAGTAGAACTGGAACATATGAATTTATCCATTCATTTCCTATAACTCTTGCATGTTCTAATTTTCCATCATTGAAACTTGTCATCATTATTGGGCCTATAAATCAATTACGGACTTATCGGTCGCGATGGACTCCCGTCGCCTCTCTGTCCTACTAACTTTCCCCCGTTTACTGGGGTTCTTACTAACCGACTACACCAAATCCTTGGGGATAACCTCAGATTCGCCGTCGTGCGGGTCCGCCCATCCCACTAACTTAATTCCCCTAGCATCCACTAAGTAAGGCCCTATGTACACTACATCTGGCTCCATTACCTCGGACCACCACAGTTCGAACAGTTCTGTGGCGATCCCCCACGCTCTCTCACTCGCCAGTTCTCCCTGTCCAAAATGGACTAAGTAACGGAAATGTTTATTTGACTCGGCTAGCCTCTGGTATAGTTTAGGCTGGTCTACCTTTCTCCCCTCCTTAGCCTCTTTGAGTAGTTTCCTGGTGGCATTGTACACCCATCATAGGTGATCACTTGTCCCGACGTCCTCTTCGTTGACTCTACCTTCCCTCCTCGTCCGGCGTCGTACCGGCGGCCCCACCATCGCCGTTCCTGTGGGCCGTCCATCGACCTTGGCCTGTGGCTGGCCGGCGACTTCGGTACTCCGACCGCCGTCATCATCGTGCGTCGACTCGTCTTTCTCTCTCCCTCGTAGCTGACGGCCGCCCTCCGGTTGTGTTTGCGCTTTTAAAGACCTTTGACAGTTTAACCTGCCAAAATTAGAATGTCTTTTGGATGATAGATAGTCTTTAGCCTATGACGAGTATTTGATACACTACATTAGCCGAAGCCAGTCTATGCGCAATCATTCACCCGTTGGATATACCCGGGAGACTGAGTTCGGGGCTTAATGATTGATGGTGTAAGCATACTGTATTATTCGACTGATCGTAATATATAATCTCTGACAAATATTATTCACTTTCGGGAAATATTAACAGTTCCTTTAGGACGTGGCGCTCTAAATATATAAACAGAGTTATGACTTAAACTAGACACAACGAAAAGGCTATAGATTCACGTATATGGCACATTCTTTAGGAGATGTTTTGTTATCAGTTACACTCATACACAATGCTGCACAATACTGCACACTAATCTGCCGACCTTCACTAAATTTGGTCACGTATAAAGAGAGCAACAGACAATTTATGTTGGGCATATGAAATAGCATTAGATTCACTTCAAACCACTCAACATAGGTCGCAATCGTTTATCTGTAACCGGTCTCTCTAACCTTTAGTATATCAAGAAGGTGGGGTGTCTGACTATTGATCAGTATTCCGATATAATATTTCATCAACCAATATAATGAATAACCGACAGTAAAAGCAGTAATATTAATGTATAAATGATTATTAAGTGAATGAGTTAACTTGTGTAACTCGTGATAACAGATATACGTTCTATAATTGAGCCTACTAATGTAAGACTAAAGACTGAAAACACGGAGGTGCCAAAAGCCGGTTCTTAGGCTCTGGGCAAAAACATAACACTGAACTACTGAGTTCTGTACACACCTCCAACACAGAGACAAAAAACGCTCTGATTGGTCAACCGAACAACGAGAGAACAAAGAAACAAAGAAACGTCGACGTGGCAATATCAGCTGTTAGCCGTCTTCATGGTAGCGACACTGTTTTCAAGAGTATCCAGCTTATCGCGTCACGAGATTGTGGATTATGTCCTCTAAAGTACAAATACAGTACAAATACAGAAGAAATGACTTTTATGTCCTCTAAAACACCAGTACAGCAAGGACACGGCCTTTTTATGCCTGGCAAACCAACTACAGAGTACTTTAAGGGAAAATAACCGGTTAATGACGCAAAAGCTTTTACACCGCTCCCAGAAAATGGGATTTAAGTCTATAAAATATAACAAATCACAGTTTCTAAAATATAAAGATACTCTAAACAGTTAGTCTTTCTTACGCAGACGGCGTTTACGCAGTTTTTGAGGCTAGCAAGAGTCCTTTTCTCTTTGGGGCGAGCCACTTTACTAGGAGGGCTATAAATCCTGGGTGAAGGGTGCAATATGGTTGCATCAGAAGGTGTAGGATTATGGTCGGGGTATCCGCCATTTCGATATGCTTCTCCTCGAGCTGATTTTCCTCCGCTCGTAGCTGGATACGTTCATCCAAAAACTCTCGCAGAGAATGGGGTTGTCTAAGTTCGATATCTTCTTAGAGATTCTGGATTTCACAATCGAACTGAGATAAAGACAATTCGTTTATCGCTTGGACTTGCTGTTACAACTTACGTTTATCTGAACAAACGCAGGTTTCCTTTCTGATCTTTGTAGAATAGCGTTTAACTCGTTTGGTACAACGTTCTCCGCCACTTTAGTGACAGGTTATATCGTGTTAAGCCGGGACGATGGTAAGGGTTAAACGGCGATATTAAATGTCCGCGTCCCAATCCGGCTAGGTAGGATGGGCTAATATCTAGGAAGCCCACAACCGGGTGCCACAGACTAATTGTTCAGGTAACACTAGATCTTTGAACAGTGAGTACAGCTCGGGAGGATCCGTCATACTAATAGGATCAAGAATCTGAAGTCTCACTAGGGAATGAGGAGTTCTGATCGAGTATTCCGAAACTCTGATCATAGGTTTATTTAAGGATCGTCTAAGTCGAACGAGCGTAGGGGATACATCAAACAAGTTTCGCTCGAAACTCCCGTAAGTATAGCGAGTAAAACCGTGTTTAAAGCAACGTCTCCGCGGATGTTTATGTCTTTCCGTTTGTTGGTTGGGTCTTGGGCATTCATCGCAATAATACCAAAACGCACGTCTTGTAGGGGAAACGCGAGTGATCTTTCTCCAGCTTACAATATTCCTCCATCCGTTCGAAGCTATCCGGTACAACAGGTAGCGATCGATCGGCGGTAAGATACATCATAGTGGAATAGAGCCGTTTGAGTCCTACCATGCGGTCATGATGTATACCTTGAGGATATCGAGTTTCTAGATTCTGTTGACTGGTAATATCGAGATAGGTTTCTCTCAAGAATTCCAGGTATTTGGTGAAGTCGCTGCGTTTATCCGGCTCTTCGACATCTGCACTTTCGAGTCGGTTTCGAATAGAATTTTCGTGTTCGAGTCTCAGTTCGTCGTTCCGCTTCCGCTGGGTATGATATTTAAATAAACCATTTCCCTTTGGTGTCTATATCGTTCGTATCGTGTAGGTCGATAGGATGACCAGTAGTTAAGAAGTCCATATACATACCATTACGATGCGTATAGCGAGCGGTAAATTTTCTACAGTCCAACCCACGCGCAAGTTGCTCCCGGGAGATTGGCGGTTAGATATAACGACATCGTCCTCCGTAGTAGTTGGACCAGCGTCGCCGCGTATCAAGCTATCAACAAACGCTTGTAAAGGTAGAGTATATCGCTCCCTGATACCAAGATCATCTTCTATCAACTCAATCATATCTGCTATATAAGTTTATCCATATTATAATGAGTTCATATTTAGGCGAGCGGGCGTCGCTGCCTACCCCTCTCTGCCCCCGGACAGTGCGAGATCCTCAGCGCTGGTGTACTTTCGCCGATGTGCCTATCGCCAACGTCGTAGCTGCACAACGACCACAACAACCAGCACGAGCCACTCCACCGTCCCTCCCAAAGGCTTAGATATACTTCAGGTTCTTACTGGAGAGTTAGGGTTACTTTCACAATTGCGACTCGCTACTGTAAACACACCTTAGTAGTAACATTCACCTACAAACGCACAAATTCCACGTAACAGTCACAAATGGTACACATTCTATCACACATTCGGGTCATTTGTCCGTTAGTCAAGTGCCTTCCAGAATGTCACGTTGTTATTATGTATCCTTGGATACTAGCGGTGTGCTATTTATTCCGTATGTTATTCAATACGCAAGCCCTTTATTGTTCTTTTAACTCACTTCTAATTCTAGCATGGTTGTTGCCATGGTGACATTATGGAAAGCTAGCGGTAGAATTAGGGTAATTCTCATGCATACAGATCTGGGATGCTATTTAATAGTAATTCTTTAATGGTCAATATCCCCTTTATACATGATTCTATGAATTTTATCGGCTATTGACTATACATTGGAGATTCTCGCACACAAATACACTTAATAGAGTGAATCTCCGCTCCCATGATCTATTAATTAATGGAATTTTGGGAATGTTATAAATTGTATAAATTGCAATTTATTAAATTCATTAAAATATATGAATTTAAATTTATTCCCGTAAATTTTATTATTTAATGTTAAATTGACACAATTTGATTCCAGAGCAGGTCTGGGGACATAGGATCCTTAATTCTAGGAATTTTGTCCTTTTAAGAGTATCGGTAAGTGCTACGATATCTTAATCGACTAGAATTTTAAAGGATCTGATATTTGACAGATTTTTGTAAATATTAATAATTAATATTTAGGATGGGCACCAGTATATTCCAGAACTTGTCTGGGGACGTTAACCACTGATTCTAGAATTTTGTCTTTCAAGTATATCGGTGGGTGCCGCGATATCTTAATCGACTAGAATTACAGATGGTCAAAGGGTTTAACAGATTTATTTTGCGTTATACGCTACTGTTAAAGGGACATCACGCTACTATATGTATTATTTAATATACGGTATGAGAGCAATATCGCACGAAGCAATGTCAGTGTGAAGAGGCAAGTCGTTTCCAAGGTCTACCCAGAGCTTGGTTTAGCCGAGACACGAGGATCTGAACTTTGCATTCCTAATACTCTGCCTACCAATAATACTTAAATATAGTAGAGGCTTTATTGTACTTTAATAAGTACGGACATTTCATCTTACTGTAGTCACGTATTTATAATATAATACGGGCAGTAAGGAAAGAGAAAAAGAATTATTTCTCGCCGTCGCACTAAATATATAATATACGTAATTAAATAATAAACGCGCATATATATTGCACTAATCTACTAAATAATCTCTAAAATACCCTACTACTAAATAAAATTAAATAAAACGATTAAAATAAAATTACATAATAATACATACATAAATATAAAAATAAAACAAATACAAAATAATAGAGTCACACACCCACTCCATATGTTGTTACGTTATGGAGTCCCTAGATGTTTGAAGGATTAGGGAGGTGGTCGTGGGAAGAGAATCTTGCCTTCCACAGTTTCCGGAGAGTCCTCCATTCCCTTCCGGTAAACACAAACGACCGACTGGGTGATTGAGTCGCTGCATCCCGAATACAATTCCAGGTTTCCTCTTCGTCCTGGAATAGTGACGATAGAAACATCGCTCTAGGTACACGACGGCCTTACAAAGCCGATTCCAGGAGCTATAGTGGTCCATCGCTCCCTGCAGGAGAGGTGAGAGTCCCTGCGAGACGTCTGATGTTCCAGAGCTCCAATCGCTCTCTCTGATCTTCATGAAGGATCCACTCGCGGTGGGGAGGTCCAGATCCACGGCGTCGTCCCTGGCAATATGTAATACCGACAGATCTATCCCGGGTTCAAATAACTCTGATCCACCCGTCCGGGTTTTAGGTTTGACTTTCTCCGCTCCCTTGGCTGGTCTAATCTCAGTCGGAGTAAGATGGGGGGGAGGCCATTCATCCTCCTTACTCAGGAAGTCGGGTTCACCTAACCGGTCTGTAGTATCTGTCAGTTCTTGTGGAGTTGCTCCTCTGGAAGCGATGTCAGTTGGATTAAACTTCGTGGGGCAATATCTCCATTGATCTACATTGGAGCTAATATCGTCATTATCTGAGGAGTATGGTGTTCCCTCAGTTGGGTCGTCTCCCTCACTAGTATCATCTTCCCATTCACTCACCTGGCAGACGCGATCTTGAAGCAGTCTTTCTCTGAGCGTTCTTCGGGAAGGTCCAGTAAGGTACCAACCTACTCTAGTTCTTACCGCATAGGTCTGAAGTGGTTGCGGTTGAGCAGGTCGTTTCTCCAATGTCTCCAGCGCCTCATGCGCGTTTTGACCGATTAATATTTGTACTCCAGGATAATCAGTGTCGAATCTAGGAATGTTAAGTTGTTGGGCATGATCATCTTCGTCCCAATTATAAGGTTCCACTTGGGTGGTAGCGAAGTTCTTTATTGCCACCATTTTGACTGACCTTATGCTGTGTTCTCCTAGTTTATCCTGTGGAGTGGACAACTCACCTATATAATAGTCGGCAGCCACAGCAGATTTCCAAACCTGCATGATCCCTGACATGTTTAGCTTGGTTCGGAACTTGGGTTGTCCAGCAAAGATGTCTTCGGCTAGTTCTTTATCGATGAATGTTCCTGTGCTGCCGGAGTCCAGGAGGGCGTTCACTATATAGCTCTTCTGAGGTCCGTGGACCCGTAACTGGACTACAGGAAATTCTCGGATTCCTACATTTGAAGTTGGCGCTTTCCAAGATTGTTGTTGATCTGAAGTAGTTAGGGTGAGGTCGCTGTCTGTGTCTTTCTCATACATGAGTGCTCGATACACTGCGGTGGTGTTTATTAAGTAACAGGATTCGTTTTCGTCGGAGAACTCGTCCGTATAGAATCCTTCCATCTCAGATTGATCAGTGTCGTTCACATCACTGAATTGGACATGTAGTTCGGAATCACTCACCTGACTCGGACTATTTCGCTCGAATTCAGTGTGCAACAAGATATGATGTTTCGCACCGCACTTTGCACACCTTGCGTCGGAGTAACAGGTTCGCCGTTGGTGTCCTCGTCTGAGGCAATTATAACACAACCGCTTATCCCACATGACTTCCCGTCTCTCTTTTAATGATTTCTTTAAGAATTCATCGCACATATTCAAGCGGTGGGGCCCGTCGCACAGCACACATTTGGGTTTGATGTTACTTACTTTAACCTGTGCTGTGTGGTGCACACTTGTTCTTTCCTCGGGCTTTCTTACATGAATTCTCTTGGGAGACGTAGGAGGAGTTTTTCTTACCTGTTCTCTCCTGTCATTTGTTCGAGACTTGAATTTACTTACCTGATCTTTAGGCATTTTATTTACGTAATAAGATCTATCAGTGTCTTTCCCGTTATCTTCTCCTTGAGAAGTCTGGCTTTCGCCGTCTTCGGTATAACACACTGGTGTTACCTTTCTCCTAGAGACGGGTTTTTCACTTACCTTGTTTTCCGGTGTCTTCTCTCTGGACAGTTTCAGGAGCTGTAATTTCACTTCTCCATCTAGGAATGACATGAGATCAGCCATGGTAGGGTCTCGTCGTTGTTGTTCCATCATATATAACACTTTCTTATCCCAGCGTGTACCTACTCCACCCTTCGGTAAAGTAGAAGCCACTGCTCTAATAACCATAGCATTCTGATACTCATGAGACTTACCTAGCCAATCTAATTGTCTACAGATCTCCTGAATCTCATCGGAAAATTCTATAATTCCGCTGCTAATAAACTTTCGGGGCGCTACCAACTTTGCATACAAATACCCAGCTATGTTATTCCTATTACCATACCTGATGTTTAGTGTATCCCAAACTTGTCTTAATCCGTCTGGATGTCCAATAAACTTTAACGCCATTAACTTGGGAGATCCTTCCAAGGACTCGATGAGGAATCTAAGTTTCTCTCCATTAGATAGGACAGAGTTCTGTATGTTATCTTTGTAATATTCATTAAAAGGTAACCATTTCATCTCATCTCCATTGAACTTGACGATTTCTCCCACCTTTACCGCTTGCCGGGCTTCGGTTCTAGCCATTTGACGCGTAAAACTTTCTTGGGCCATCGTGTTATTTAATATCGAGTTATCGGTATATAAATTTCTCGGATTATGATCCGGTCTATAGGGAATATCATTATCAACAGGTCTATAATTACCCTTAATAGGGTTCACTATAGGAGTTTCTACTTCGCTAGCAGTATAGATGCGTGTAGGCTCCACACCTTGCGCATGAGATACTTCAGACCTAACAGGTTGACACATTGTTACAAGGGGTGGTGGTATACCCTTTTGTAAATTTACTAATTTATCACGTTCTAGCGCGATATTTTGCTGCACTTCCTGCAACTCTAACCTACTTTCCTTTACGGTTCCCTTTAACTGTTGAACAGTCCCTTCTAACTCTCGGACCTGTTGGGAGGAGCGCATTTGATTCTCCTCCATCTTTCCGAGGAGAATGTCCATCCCCCGCCGTCTCTCGTCCACCCAATCAACCGCCGAAACGGGATCCGCCAACGTTGTAGCGGGCGGACGAGGGACAACGGGCGACAAATCATGAATATTTCGCTCGGAGTCCAGAGCATGAACTGTCTCATGGGCTGTTCTGCTGGGCACAGGTAGCTTAGTGCTGTGCAACGGGAATTGAGAGGTAGGTTCAGGGAGTACAGGTGTCTCTACGACCGAAAGAGTAGCTTCGGGAACAGGCCTAATTATTTCAGGCTCATCTACTATAGTAGGGAGTCTCTCTATTGTAATTATTTGGTCTGTGGGTTCTGTACTCGCTAAGTTGGTGTTATTTAGTTGCCTTCTAACAGCTGGAGGCAAATCAGGCAATTTCTGACGGTGGAATGTTCTTTTACGTCTGCTTAGGCGAGATCGATTTCCTCCGCCTTCAGTGTCGGTGGTATCGCCTTCCTCAGATGATGTATAACCTTGTCGTTTGGGAGTAGATCGATTCATCATCTGCATATTACTAGCTGTTAACTGTTTATTAACGTTGTCTTGTCTCTCTTGAAGATTTTCCAACTCTAGTTGGGTTGTCTCTTCAGATGCCCTCCGTTCTGCTTCTGCCACTGCTATTTTTCTTTCCGCTTCGGCCGCCTTTCTTTCCGCTTCTGCTGCTGCCACCTTTCTTTCCGCTTCGGCCGCCTTTCTTTCGGCTTCTACTGCTGCAGCTGCCGCTTTTGCCTCTGCCGCTGCCGCTTTTGCCTCTGCCGCTGCCTCTGCCGCTTTTCTATCCACTTCTGCCGCTTTTCGTTCCGCTTCTGCCGCTGCCACTGCCGCTGCTGCTGTCTTTCTATCTTCTATACGTTTTTTCTTTACTTGTTCTTCTTGAACCTTGGCGATGCGGAGTTGTTCATCGAATTTAGCTTGGTTCGCCGCTAACCTATCCACATCAATTGCATCCAACACACGCTGGGCTCCTTCACTATTAGGACTAAGTCCCGCTAACCTTCTCCTCAACTCTTCATCTCCCAAAAAACGCTGATAGTCTGACAGATAGATGTCAATGGCATCCCTCTTATGCGGTTTCTCTGCCGTCGCTTCACTTTCCACTTGGGAAAAAGTAGCGTCCGTTGATTCTCCATGGGTTGAGCGCTCCTCCAGCTGAGCTTTCCACTGAGCTGTTCCTTGAACCTGGCGACTCACCCGTTGAAACCAAGTCTTTACGGCAACTTGCAACGACGTGTCTTGTCTTCTTTTAGAAGCCTCTTCAAAGGCTGATAATATTAGCCTGATTCGCAGAATTCTTTCTCTAACTTGATAAAGCAGTTGTCCCTGCTCTTGAGGTCCCTTTGGTTGTTGAAACAGTTGTTTTTCTACTCGCTCCATAGAGCTGAAGAATCCCTGTGCGTATCCGGCTGCGGACCTCTTCCACACAGCTGGATCGATGGTTTCCTTGGCTACTCCCATCCGGTGTATGTCTTCCCAGGCAGCTTCTGATAAATCAAATGGGAGTCCGGGTCCGGGGAAGTTCCATTGTGACTCGACCATAGACTTCAGTTCTTCCCTTGTGTATCCCTCATATCGATCTTTAGTTGATCGCTTACTTCTCGCCCAATCGATCTGGTGTTCTTCCACCGCGATCAATAACCTAGTGAGTACGGCTGCAGGAAGGATGAGAAGGGGATCCGAATAAACCGCATCCGTCATCCTTGCTCCGCGCTCGGGTGTCAGTTCTACAGTATCTTCACTACTGGAGCTGTCGGGCCGCTGAGAAATAAGTTCTTGGCTCGCGGGTTGTTGCTGTTCCGCTGCTTCTTGGTCCCGCTTGACCTGAGCTCGAGTGCCTATGATAGACCTACGATGTTGGACCAGCCTAGGTTCTGTTATTACTACTGGAGGGATGACCTTCCTCACAGTGGGAGGTGAACTGAACTTAGGACTAGACGGTTCTACACCTCTGTCTGAGTCGCAGATAGTTACATCTAATAAACTGTCTGACAGGTTCTGTTTAGTATCAGACATGTTGGTTTGCACAGTTGAATGCCTACTGCTATATTACAGTTTAAGCAAGTCTAGTAATTCAGAGTTAACTGCTAGCCTAGTAATTAATTACCGATACTGCTACTCAGTGTAGCGTGATATATATAATATATTAGAATACCGGTATGCTTATAGTATATATAACTATATAAGTATTATTACAGACTAGGTTTATCACAGAATACCGGTATAATTTTAGCACAAATATATATAAATATATAATAGGCCTATCGGGAATACCGGTATACAGCTTACAGTTTGTAGTATATATAATTCTGGACTAGAATTAATTACAAGTACCGGTATAATTTCAGCCTAAATTTATAGAAATAAAGATAATAGGCCTATCGTAAATACCGGTATGCAGTTTACACTTATAGTATATATATATAAGTATAATTACAAACTAGAATTAATTACAGAATACCGGTATGATTTCAACCTAAAATTTATAGAAATAAATATAATAAGCCTATTGTAAATACCGGTATATCAATTATTTTAAATAACTGAATTTCTGAATTTTAAGGGTTACTTGGTTACTTTAACTTACTTTATTGCCGTTATTTAAGCAGTAGTCCAACTGATATTGAGACCTAATTGTTGTATGGCAGGCCTACTATTTATAAATCGTTTGAGTTGATTTATAATATATATATACCCGTTTAATGGGTTTTGTCAATGTTGAAATAAATGTTATTATTTCTGGGGAGTCACTACACATAAGCAGTGCGCTCTCAGTGGAGTGCTACTTGTTGGACACTAAAACAAATAATTCTAATTTAACTAAGTTACTTAATACTACAAATTACGTACAATTCGGGTTGAGATTACAATCTCTAAATAAACACAAAAATTTACAAAAAACACAAAATACGAAATTTTAGGGTAATTTTACAAGAAGTCTACAAACCAGCCTGACAAAGGGTTAGAATCTGGTTATTACAACGGACAGGGTACTACGGTATTTGAAAATAATAAGTAGTAGTAAATACACTGCGTTGTCCAGATAGGAAAATACCACCGCCTGACGACCTATAGCCGTATCGCTATAGGTACTACGTTATGTATCACGGAGTGTTCCTACCTAAGGAACAAACTTGGGGAATGAATGTTGCGAATAATCGCATAAACTCTGAATAATAAATATTACGCTACGCGTACAAACTACTCAAACAAAATGCAGACCAAATACTGACAGACTACTATCAAGCCTAAACAAACTACGGTATATGCAGACTCCAAAATGATTAGTTAGTATGCGTTCTAACCCAGTAGTACGACTTATTCTTTAGACGGGGGTTTACCTTACAGCGATGGCTGCCCCTACTTCCTAACCGTTCTTTATCGGACAAATGCTTTGCACACACCGAAATTTCCTCAAACCCAACAACAGCCAGACAACTATCCAACCTACAAATTATCTAAATAAAAATTATACGCTACCCGTACAGACTACACAAACAAAGTACAGACCAAACGCTGGCCAACTACTATCAAGCCTAAATAAACCACAGGACATGCAGACTCCGAAATGATTAGGTAGTATGCGTTCTAACCCAGTAGTACGACTTATTCTTTAGTTGGGGGTTTACCTTACAGCTTTGGCTGCCCCTACTTCCTAACCGTTCTTTATCGGACAGGTGATCTACACACACTGCAATCCGTTCAGACTTAACAACAATCAGACAACAGCTCAGCCTACAAATTGTCTGTACAATCTGATCAGGCTTACACGCCTTCTGTTCAATACTGGCCTACAAACAAATAAAACTTGCAGAAATAAGTAAACTTTACAAAAGAATGAGGGGTGATCAATCCCTATTCCCCTGGCAGCCTACAGTATACAATAGATCACAATCGAATAATACTGCTGTACCTGTACTGTTGTAGGTACCGGTCCGGATGATTAGGCAGTCAGGCCTACTGGTTACCGGTCAACCGGTACTTTCTACTAGATTGCTTACACCGCAATCCAGAAGCAATATCTGTTATTGTTTGCGCTTTTAAAGACCTTTGACAGTTTAACCTGCCAAAATTAGAATGTCTTTTGGATGATAGATAGTCTTTAGCCTATGACGAGTATTTGATACACTACATTAGCCGAAGCCAGTCTATGCGCAATCATTCACCCGTTGGATATACCCGGGAGACTGAGTTCGGGGCTTAATGATTGATGGTGTAAGCCTACTGTATTATTCGACTGATCGTAATATATAATCTCTGACAAATATTATTCACTTTCGGGAAATATTAACAGTTCCTTTAGGACGTGGCGCTCTAAATATATAAACAGAGTTATGACTTAAACTAGACACAACGAAAAGGCTATAGATTCACGTATATGGCACATTCTTTAGGAGATGTTTTGTTATCAGTTACACTCATACACAATGCTGCACAATACTGCACACTAATCTGCCGACCTTCACTAAATTTGGTCACGTATAAAGAGAGCAACAGACAATTTATGTTGGGCATATGAAATAGCATTAGATTCACTTCAAACCACTCAACATAGGTCGCAATCGTTTATCTGTAACCGGTCTCTCTAACCTTTAGTATATCAAGAAGGTGGGATGTCTGACTATTGATCAGTATTCCGATATAATATTTCATCAACCAATATAATGAATAACCGACAGTAAAAGCAGTAATATTAATGTATAAATGATTATTAAGTGAATGAGTTAACTTGTGTAACTCGTGAGTAGTTAAGATAACAGATATACGTTCTATAATTGAGCCTACTAATGTAAGACTAAAGACTGAAACACGGAGGTGCCAAAAGCCGGTTCTTAGGCTCTGGGCAAAAACATAACACTGAACTACTGAGCTCTGTATACACCTCCAACACAGAGACAAAAAACGCTCTGATTGGTCAACCGAACAACGAGAGAACAAAGAAACAAAGAAACGTCGACGTGGCAATATCAGCTGTTAGCCGTCGTCATGGTAGCGACACTGTTTTCAAGAGTATCTAGCTTATCGCGTCACGAGATTTCGGATTATGTCCTCTAAAGTACAAATACAGTACAAATACATAAGAAATGACTTTTATGTCCTCTAAAACACCAGTACAGCAAGGACACGGCCCTTTTATGCCTGGCAAACCAACTACAGAGTACTTTAAGGGAAAATAACCGGTTAATGACGCAAAAGCTTTTACACCGCTCCCAGAAAATGGGATTTAAGTCTATAAAATATAACAAATCACAGTTTCTAAAATATAAAAATACTCTAAACAGTTAGTCTTTCTTACGCGGACGGCGTTTACACAGCCTTTTGAGGCTAGCAAGAGTCCTTTTCTCTTTGGGGCGAGCCACTTTACTAGGAGGGCTATAAATCCTGGGTAAAGGGTGCAATATGATTGCATCAGAAGGTGTAGGATTATGGTCGGGGTATCCGCCGTTTCGATATGCTTCTCCTCGAGCTGATTTTCCTCCGCTCGTAGCTGGATACGTTCATCCAAAAACTCTCGCAGAGAATGGGGTTGTCTAAGTTCGATATCTTCTTAGAGATTCTGGATTTCACAATCGAACTGAGATAAAGACAATTCGTTTATCGCTTGGACTTGTTGTTACAACTTACGTTTATCTGAACAAACGCAGGTTTCCTTTCTGATCTTTGTAGAATAGCGTTTAACTCGTTTGGTACAACGTTCTCCGCCACTTTAGTGACAGGTTATATCGTGTTAAGCCGGGACGATGGTAAGGGTTAAACGGCGATATTAAATGTCCGCGTCCCAATCCGGCTAGGTAGGATGGGCTAATATCTAGGAAGCCCACAACCGGGTGCCACCGACTAATTGTTCAGGTAACACTAGATCTTTGAACAGTGAGTACAGCTCGGGAGGATCCGTCATACTAATAGGATCAAGAATCTGAAGTCTCACTAGGGAATGAGGAGTTCTGATCGAGTATTCCGAAACTCTGATCATAGGTTTATTTAAGGATCGTCTGAGTCGAACGAGCGTAGGGGATACATCAAACAAGTTTCGCTCGAAACTCCCGTAAGTATAGCGAGTAAAACCGTGTTTAAAGCAACGTCTCCGCGGATGTTTATGTCTTTCCGTTTGTTGGTTGGGTCTTGGGCATTCATCGCAATAATACCAAAACGCACGTCTTGTAGGGGAAACGCGAGTGATCTTTCTCCAGCTTACAATATTCCTCCATCCGTTCGAAGCTATCCGGTACAACAGGTAGCGATCGATCGGCGGTAAGATACATCATAGTGGAATAGAGCCGTTTGAGTCCTACCATGCGGTCATGATGTATACCTTGAGGATATCGAGTTTCTAGATTCTGTTGACTGGTAATATCGAGATAGGTTTCTCTCAAGAATTCCAGGTATTTGGTGAAGTCGCTGCGTTTATCCGGCTCTTCGACATCTGCACTTTCGAGTCGGTTTCGAATAGAATTTTCGTGTTCGAGTCTCAGTTCGTCGTTCCGCTTCCGCTGGGTATGATATTTAAATAAACCATTTCCCTTTGGTGTCTATATCGTTCGTATCGTGTAGGTCGATAGGATGACCAGTAGTTAAGAAGTCCATATACATACCATTACGATGCGTATAGCGAGCGGTAAATTTTCTACAGTCCAACCCACGCGCAAGTTGCTCCCGGGAGATTGGCGGTTAGATATAACGACATCGTCCTCCGTAGTAGTTGGACCAGCGTCGCCGCGTATCAAGCTATCAACAAACGCTTGTAAAGGTAGAGTATATCGCTCCCTGATACCAAGATCATCTTCTATCAACTCAATCATATCTGCTATATAAGTTTATCCATATTATAATGAGTTCATATTTAGGCGAGCGGGCGTCGCTGCCTACCCCTCTCTGCCCCCGGACAGTGCGAGATCCTCAGCGCTGGTGTACTTTCGCCGATGTGCCTATCGCCAACGTCGTAGCTGCACAACGACCACAACAACCAGCACGAGCCACTCCACCGTCCGTCCCAAAGGCTTAGATATACTTCAGGTTCTTACTGGAGAGTTAGGGTTACTTTCACAATTGCGACTCACTACTGTAAACACACCTTAGTAGTAACATTCACCTACAAACGCACAAATTCCACGTAACAGTCACAAATGGTACACATTCTATCACACATTCGGGTCATTTGTCCGTTAGTCAAGTGCCTTCCAGAATGTCACGTTGTTATTATGTATCCTTGGATACTAGCGGTGTGCTATTTATTCCGTATGTTATTCAATACGCAAGCCCTTTATTGTTCTTTTAACTCACTTCTAATTCTAGCGTGGTTGTTGCCATGGTGACATTATGGAAAGCTAGCGGTAGAATTAGGGTAATTCTCATGCATACAGATCTGGGATGCTATTTAATAGTAATTCTTTAATGGTCAATATCCCCTTTATACATGATTCTATGCATTTTATCGGCTATTGACTATACATTGGAGATTCTCGCACACAAATACACTTAATAGAGTGAATCTCCGCTCCCATGATCTATTAATTAATGGAATTTTGGGAATGTTATAAATTGTATAAATTGCAATTTATTAAATTCATTAAAATATATGAATTTAAATTTATTCCCGTAAATTTTATTATTTAATGTTAAATTGACACAATTTGATTCCAGAGCAGGTCTGGGGACATAGGATCCTTAATTCTAGGAATTTTGTCCTTTTAAGAGTATCGGTAAGTGCTACGATATCTTAATCGACTAGAATTTTAAAGGATCTGATATTTGACAGATTTTTGTAAATATTAATAATTAATATTTAGGATGGGCACCAGTATATTCCAGAACTTGTCTGGGGACGTTAACCACTGATTCTAGAATTTTGTCTTTCAAGTATATCGGTGGGTATCTTAATCGACTAGAATTACAGATGGTCAAAGGGTTTAACAGATTTATTTTGCGTTATACGCTACTGTTAAAGGGACATCACGCTACTATATGTATTATTTAATATACGGTATGAGAGCAATATCGCACGAAGCAATGTCAGTGTGAAGAGGCAAGTCGTTTCCAAGGTCTACCCAGAGCTTGGTTTAGCCGAGACACGAGGATCTGAACTTTGCATTCCTAATACTCTGCCTACCAATAATACTTAAATATAGTAGTGGCTTTATTGTACTTTAATAAGTACGGACATTTCATCTTACTGTAGTTACGTATTTATAATATAATACGGACAGTAAGGAAAGAGAAAAACACTTGTTTCTCACCGTCACACTAAATATAATATAAGTAATTACGTACGCAATAAACACGAACATATTGCACTATTCTACTAAATAATCGCTAAATAATATTCTACTAAATTAAATAAAACGATTATAATAAAATTACATAGTAATACATACATAAATATAAAAATAATAAAATAATATAAAATAATAGAGTCACACACCCACTCCATATGTTGTTACGTTATGGAGTCCCTAGATGTTTGAAGGATTAGGGAGGTGGTCGTGGGAAGAGAATCTTGCCTTCCACAGTTTCCGGAGAGTCCTCCATTCCCTTCCGGTAAACACAAACGACCGACTGGGTGATTGAGTCGCTGCATCCCGAATACAATTCCAGGTTTCCTCTTCGTCCTGGAATAGTGACGATAGAAACATCGCTCTAGGTACACGACGGCCTTACAAAGCCGATTCCAGGAGCTATAGTGGTCCGTCGCTCCCTGCAGGAGAGGTGAGAGTCCCTGCGAGACGTCTGATGTTCCAGAGCTCCAATTGCTCTCTCTGATCTTCATGAAGGATCCACTCGCGGTGGGGAGGTCCAGATCCACGGCGTCATCCCTGGCAATATGTAATACCGACAGATCTATCCCGGGTTCAAATAACTCCGCTCCACCCATCCGGGTTTTAGGTTTGACTTTCTCCGCTCCCTTGGCTGGTCTAATCTCAGTCGGAGTAAGATGGGGAGGCCATTCATCCTCCTTACTCAGGAAGTCGGGTTCACCTAACCGGTCTGTAGTATCCGTCAGTTCTTGAGGAGTTGCTCCTCTGGAAGCGATGTCAGTTGGATTAAACTTCTTGGGGCAATATCTCCATTGATCTTCATTGGAGCTAATATCGTCATTATCTGAGGAGTATGGTGTTCCCTCAGTTGGGTCGTCTCCCTCACTAGTATCATCTTCCCATTCACTCACCTGGCAGACGCGATCTTGAAGCAGTCTTTCTCTGAGCGTTCTTCGGGAAGGTCCAGTAAGGTACCAACCTACTCTAGTTCTTACCGCATAGGTCTGAAGTGGTTGCGGTTGAGCAGGTCGTTTCTCCAATGTCTCCAGCGCCTCATGCGCGTTTTGACCGATTAATATTTGTACTCCAGGATAATCGGTGTCGAATCTAGGAATGTTAAGTTGTTGGGCATGATCATCTTCGTCCCAATTATAAGGTTCCACTTGGGTGGTAGCGAAGTTCTTTATTGCCACCATTTTGACTGACCTTATACTGTGTTCTCCTAGTTTATCCTGTGGAGTGGACAACTCACCTATATAATAGTCGGCAGCCACAGCAGATTTCCAAACCTGCATGATCCCTGACATGTTTAGCTTGGTTCGGAACTTGGGTTGTCCAGCAAAGATGTCTTCGGCTAGTTCTTTATCGATGAATGTTCCTGTGCTGCCGGAGTCCAGGAGGGCGTTCACTATATAGCTCTTCTGAGGTCCGTGGACCCGTAACTGGACTACAGGAAATTCTCGGATTCCTATATTGGAAGTTGGCGCTTTCCAAGATGGTTGTTGATCAGAAGTAGTTAAGGTAAGGTCGCTGTCTGTGTCTTTCTCATGCATGAGTGCTCGATACACTGCGGTGGTGTTTATTAGGTAACAGGATTCGTTTTGGTCGGAGAACTCGTCCGTATAGAATCCTTCCATCTCAGATTGATCAGTGTCGTTCACATCACTGAATTGGACATGTAGTTCGGAATCACTCACCTGACTCGGACTATTTCGCTCGAATTCAGTGTGCAACAAGATATGATGTTTTGCACCACACTTTGCACACCTTGCGTCGGAGTAACAGGTTCGCCGTTGGTGTCCTCGTCTGAGACAATTGTAACACAACCGCTTATCCCACATGACGTCCCGTCTCTCTTTTAATGATTTCTTTAAGAATTTATCGCACATATTCAAGCGGTGGGGCCCGTCGCACAGCACACATTTGGGTTTGATGTTACTTACTTTAACCTGTGCTGTGTGGTGCACACTTGTTCTTTCTTCGGGCTTTCTTACATGAATTCTCTTGGGAGACGTAGGAGGGGTTTTTCTTACCTGTTCTCTCCTGTCATTGGTTCGAGACTTGAATTTACTTACCTGGTCTTTAGGCGTTTTATTGACATAATAAGATCTTTCAGTGTCTTTCCCGCTATCCTCTCCTTGAGAAGTCTGGCTTTCGCCGTCGTCTGTATAACACACTGGTTTTACCCTTCTCCTAGAAACGGGTTTCTCACTTACCTTGTTTTCCAGTGTCTTCTCTCTGGACTGCCTTAGGAGCTGTAATTTCACTTCTCTATCTAAGAATGACATGAGATCAGTCATGGTAGGGTCTCGTCGTTGTTGTTCCATCATATATAACACTTTCTTATCCCAGCGTGTACCTACTCCACCCTTCGGTAAAGTAGAAGCCACTGCTCTTATAACCATAGTATTCTGATACTCATGAGACTTACCTAGCCAATCTAATTGTCTGCAGATCTCCTGAATCTCATCGGAAAACTCTATAATTCCGCTGCTAATAAACTTTCGGGGCGCTACCAACTTTGCATACAAATACCCAGCTATGTTATTCCTATTACCATACCTGATGTTTAGTGTATCCCAAACTTGTCTTAATCCGTCTGGATGTCCAATAAACTTTAACGCCATTAACTTGGGAGATCCTTCCAAGCACTCGATGAGGAATCTAAGTTTCTCTCCATTAGATAGGACAGAGTTCTGTATGTTATCTTTGTAATATTCATTAAAAGGTAACCATTTCATCTCATCTCCATTGAACTTGACGATCTCTCCCACCTTTACCGCTTGCCGGGCTTCGGTTCTAGCCATTTGACGCGTAAAACTTTCTTGGGCCATCGTGTTATTTAATATCGAGTTATCGGTATATAAATTTCTCGGATTATGATCCGGTCTATAGGGAATATCATTATCAACAGGTCTATAATTACCCTTAATAGGGTTTACTATAGGGGTTTCCACTTCACTAGCAGTATAGATGCGTGTAGGCTCCACACCTTGCGCATGAGATACTTCAGACCTAACAGGTTGACACATTGTTACAAGGGGTGGTGGTATACCCTTTTGTAAATTTACTAATTTATCACGTTCTAGCGCGATATTTTGCTGCACTTCCTGCAACTCTAACCTACTTTCCTTTACGGTTCCCTTTAACTGTTGAACAGTCCCTTCTAACTGTCGGACCTGTTGGGAGGAGCGCATTTGATTCTCCTCCATCTTTCCTCCATCCTCCATCTGTATCTCAGTCTGTCTCTCAGTTTGTCTGTCTGTCTGTTTGTATGTCTGTCTGTCTGTCAACATGTCCGTCAAATTTTGATTAATATATATTTAAGGGGGGGGGGGGTACACCCCCCTATGGACCTTTTTTGCAAATGGCTATAATTTCTGCTTGTGTGTAATTTTGTATATTTTATACCTTACGGGGGATTAACATATGGCCAAAGATTGGGTTCAAAAAAAAATTTTCAAATTTGCGTAGCCCTCTAGCGGCCACCAGCGAAATTGTTAATTTCACTAAAAACACTACTAGTCTCACAATTTTGGGCGAAAATTTTCGAAACTTGGATTTTCTGAATCAGCATCCTCGGCTCCACAAAACTTATCGGTTACATTTTTTATTTAGGTCTTAAATATTTTTTAAATATTATTAACTAATATTAATTGTTACTTAATAGATATTAACTAATTTCAAGAAATTAATATGGCACAATTCAAAATTCTAACCGATAACTTTTGATCAAAACCCGAAAAGAAATCAAACAAAAAAAAAATTTCGAAAATTGGTTAAGAAATGGCTGAGTAGTAGTATTTTGAATGTGAAAAATACAATTCCGAGATAAACGCATTTAAAGTTTAAGAACAATATATTTCAAATGTTCCCGCTATTTTCAGTACTGGTATCTCCTTTTCTTTTGCCATTGGTTATCCCCTATCCATATTTTGTGATTTCTCAATGGATTTCATTAAATTTGGTTCAAAAAAACCCCTACCCACTTTTAACAACCTGTTAAAATAATTTTAGAGTGCTTGCCAAAAAACACTTCGCGCAGCACGTGAACAAATTTCATTTTGGCGTATTGATTTGATCTCATACTATTTCGTCATTTAGTAATAAATAGTCATGGAATAATGAGACAACCTTAAGAAACATTCAAAATTATATAAAAATTTCCACATAATTTTATATTAAGCCTTTACACAGAACATTAAGCTTTGCGCAGCACGTGAAACCTTCGCGCAGCACGTGAGACATTTGCGCAGCAGGTGAAGGTTTCACGTAGCACTTAAATTCTTTATAAAGCACGTTAATTAATCGAGCACCTCGGAAAGCTTTTTGATCAAAATGAGAAGCCTTCACGCGGCACATGAAAAGTTCATGCTGCACATGAAGACTTCACGCAGCACGTGAATTATTCTCAGAGCCTGCAGAATTAAAAAAAAAATAAGTTTATGGTTGTTTCCCAGAATAATTATTACTAGCTATTGTTATATGATGGTTCACATTTGTTATTACTAGTAGACAACAAGTCCATTAGACAACTGTTCAATATGTAATACAAAACTCACAAATATCTATTAAGGGAAAATAACCGGTTAATGACGCAAAAGCTTTTACACTTTGGCTTATCGCCTTCCCACAACAAGGGATCCCTCAAAAATACAATGTAAATGTAAAATTTAATGTAAATAATATGCATATTTCAATGATTATTATTTTATATACTGATATCATATAATATTTAAATTACTCGTACAAAATTATTATTAAACATTATTATAATAAATTTTCGGAAAAGCCGGTATCTCGCCTATCTGCCTATACCAATCTCACCCTTATGCCTTTGAATTGAAATTTGCAAGCTATGTTCTAGCATTAAACAGTTAAACTCGGAACGATAACTGGCATAATTAATTATGCCACAAATTTATTTCCCACTAAAGATATTTATTTTTCAACTAGGCTACTAAATCATAAATTTGTTGCGGTACTCACTCAAAATAATTATTCTCCATTATTTATTACATATTAATAATTTAATTACCGTAATTAGATTTCAAGTAAGGAGAGAGTAAGGAGGGTTGGTTGAACCAAAATTTCCAAAAAATTGATTTATTCTGTTTCATATCGTAGCGTAAGGCTGAAATTGCACAAATACCTGAAGCAATTTATTTCGAATCTATCAATATATCATTGCACATGCACATTGCACTGGACGATGTTTAATTGAGTATAGCCCTAATTCACATTGAGCTGTTGTGTTACTGTAATTATTATTTATTTAGTTCAAATATATGTAATCGGGTGCGTTTATTATTCTCCCCCTCTATAGCCTGTGGCTCTGGTTCGGAGTTCGGACTCAACAATGAACATCTTCCGACTATGCCTCTACCGTTATCTACTACCTGTCACCACGGGTTGAAAAGAATGTAACAATGAAACAAGTATAGTCAATTAGTCCTACTAAATACCATCCATACTTGTAGATAAATATCCAGAACAACCAATAGGAAAGGGGTTCAACCCTCCTACCCATCCATCCGAAGTGGTTCAACCCTCCTACCCATCCATCCGAAGTGGTTCAACCCTCCTACCCATCCATCCGAAGTGGTTCAACCCTCCTACCCATCCATCCGAAGTGGTTCAACCCTCCTACCCATCCATCCGAAGTGGTTCAACCCTCCTACCCATCCATCCGAAGTGGTTCAACCCTCCTACCCATCCCTCCGCAGTGGTTCAACCCTCCTACCCATCCATCCGAAGTGGTTCAACCCTCCTACCCATCTATCCGAAGTGGTTCAACCCTCCTACCCATCCATCCGAAGTGGTTCAACCCTCCTACCCATCCATCCGAAGTGGTTCAACCCTCCTACCCATCCCTCCGCAGTGGTTCAACCCTCCTACCCATCCATCCGAAGTGGTTCAACCCTCCTACCCATCCATCCGAAGTGGTTCAACCCTCCTACCCATCCATCCGAAGTGGTTCAACCCTCCTACCCATCCATCCGAAGTGGTTCAACCCTCCTACCCATCCATCCGAAGTGGTTCAACCCTCCTACCCATCCATCCGAAGTGCTTCAACCCTCCTACCCATCCATCCGAAGTGGTTCAACCCTCCTACCCATCCATCCGAAGTGCTTCAACCCTCCTACCCATCCATCCGAAGTGGTTCAACCCTCCTACCCATCCATCCGAAGTGCTTCAACCATCCTACCCATCCATCCGAAGTGGTTCAACCCTCCTACCCATCCATCCGAAGTGCTTCAACCCTCCTACCCATCCATCCGAAGTGGTTCAACCCTCCTACCCATCCATCCAAAGTGGTTCAACCCTCCTACCCATCCATCCGAAGTGGTTCAACCCTCCTACCCATCCATCCGAAGTGGTTCAACCCTCCTACCCATCCATCCGAAGTGGTTCAACCCTCCTACCCATCCCTCCGCAGTGGTTCAACCCTCCTACCCATCCATCCGAAGTGGTTCAACCCTCCTACCCATCTATCCGAAGTGGTTCAACCCTCCTACCCATCCATCCGAAGTGGTTCAACCCTCCTACCCATCCATCCGAAGTGGTTCAACCCTCCTACCCATCCCTCCGCAGTGGTTCAACCCTCCTACCCATCCATCCGAAGTGGTTCAACCCTCCTACCCATCCATCCGAAGTGGTTCAACCCTCCTACCCATCCATCCGAAGTGGTTCAACCCTCCTACCCATCCATCCGAAGTGGTTCAACCCTCCTACCCATCCATCCGAAGTGGTTCAACCCTCCTACCCATCCATCCGAAGTGCTTCAACCCTCCTACCCATCCATCCGAAGTGGTTCAACCCTCCTACCCATCCATCCGAAGTGCTTCAACCCTCCTACCCATCCATCCGAAGTGGTTCAACCCTCCTACCCATCCATCCGAAGTGCTTCAACCATCCTACCCATCCATCCGAAGTGGTTCAACCCTCCTACCCATCCATCCGAAGTGCTTCAACCCTCCTACCCATCCATCCGAAGTGGTTCAACCCTCCTACCCATCCATCCAAAGTGGTTCAACCCTCCTACCCATCCATCCGAAGTGGTTCAACCCTCCTACCCATCCATTGATTCAAGCCTCCTACACCACTCCCATTTTTTGAAAAATGCATGAAAAGTGCAGACCAGTGACGTAATCATCCATAGAATCATCCATAGTTATCAGTTCTAGAAAATATGTGGCAAAAGTTTACTTTCCTTCATAGCAAAACAGCAAGTAGGCTAGAGTTGGACTAAGTACAACAGTAGGTGCAGTTTTTAAATGTCTCTCTAATAGTGTATCCATGGAAACGCCCAACCCAAGCGTTCCCCTTTAAATTGCACTGATTCATCGGTTCACCCCACCTTCCTCCTCATGGTTCAACACTCCCTTCTATCCCCTACGGCAGTACGGTAAAATATAGGTAAAATATAAAAAATACTCAACCTCATTACAGTGCGAATTATACACCATTGGATATCTCCGAAGATGGAAAATCTTGTTCCAGAATTGTAAGCCCAAGTGGTTTCACAGCGCATTCTTTTTCATATACGCACAAACGGAAGTCATGAAGCTATTTTGTTAAATTTAAAGATGATACTTTTGGTAAGATAATGACTTTCATACTAGATTTTACAATCAGATTACCAACAAGTGTTGTTTATCAACCAACAACCACTGAAAAAAACTGGTGACATAATTGAAAAGGTGCTAAAGACACAATCTTTAAAGAGTAAGTTTTCTATCTTAGCAACACAAAATATAATTTTTAATATAGTAAGTCAAGAAGATGAAGGCAAGAATTTTTATTTAGATAAAAAAGTTTCAGATATGTTAAATCACCTTTTTGTTTACTCGAAGATGAAATTATTTTAATTCCTGAACCAACTTCATATATGCACAATTAATTAGGGCACATTCTGGTCTGGCTTGTTATATTTAGGCTGATAATATACTGTAATTTTGCCTTTGCTTATAACTTATAGCTTAACGTATTCCTTATAACTATAATTACACAATGGCTTGGCTTGCGATCGAATTTGCTTTGTGTTGTACTGGCCATCGACGACACAGTACGGTGTGTATGGCATTAACCACCGGCTATTGTCAGGTTTGTCATTGACTGACAAACTTCAGTGGAAGGCTGGACACACAGTACGAATAAGAGGAAATATTGTAAAAATAATTAGTATAGGGGCCTATCTTAAAAATCAGTGGATGATGATCTCCAAAAAAAGTTGGATGAATATAGCACAGACGAGCTACACGATTTTGTATCAAAGGTGGTAATAATGGGAGACGGGAATGATGAATCTGATGATGATGTTACAGCCATATTAGAAAATCCGAGGAAACGTGTTCGTATTCAAAAGAAATTCGATGATAGTGATTCATCTGATGTTGTAGATAACGATATGCCTATAGGCCTACCAATTACTAAAGAAAAGGAAAAGCGTTGTGGAAAAAGATCCAAAACACTGGATATCAATATCGACCGCAGTTCAACAAGTTGCGTCAGTAAATCGATACGTTCAGGAACTGCAGCTAATAGTGCCAACACTACAGTTTGGTTTACTAACCTTATTATGTTTTAAGTTTAAAGTTATATATTTATTAATTCATAATATAAATATTGATATATAAATGATTTTAAATTAATTATTTATGGGGTAAAATTCTCAGATATTTTTTTATTAGTTTAAAAAAAGAAATCGAAAGTTACCTTCATACGATGTCGATCCATCTGTAACGTAAGTTTTTGCATAGTGTAATTATATTTTAGTTATAATTAATTTTAGTAATTATATTTTAGTTATAATTAATTTTAGTAATTATATTTTAGTTATAATTAATTTTAGTAATTATATTTTAGTTATAATTAATTTTAGTAATTATATTTTAGTTATAATTAATTTTAGTAATTATATTTTAGTTATAATTAATTTTAGTAATTATATTTTAGTTATAATTAATTTTAGTAATTATATTTTAGTTATAATTAATTTTAGTAATTATATTTTAGTTATAATTAATTTTAGTAATTATATTTTAGTTATAATTAATTTTAGTAATTATATTTTAGTTATAATTAATTTTAGTAATTATATTTTAGTTATAATTAATTTTAGTAATTATATTTTAGTTATAATTAATTTTAGTAATTATATTTTACTGGTATATTTATAATTTAGACAATTTCGTAATATTTTCGTCATTTCCGACGATTTTAGAACTACAGTACTTATCCAATATTTATCCCACATTATTAACTACAGGTTGCCAGTTCTCATGATGGGAAGGAATTCAATGTATTCGACATAAGTGTTCTTCTATTTACCTCAAAAATCCCACCACAGGCTGCCATAAATTCATTTGGCTTCAAACTATGGTCACGCATAATGACACCAGATGATATTATAGGAACAATTATAGAACCCGATTCGATTGGTTCAACATTTAGAACTGCAGCTCCAGATTTGAAGGTTAATATTCTTAAAGGTTAGTAGGCCTACTTTTTAAAGAGATATACATACAATCGATGTGTCAGTGCATAGTGAGAAAATGAATTACCATCTGTAGGCCCATATATACAAAAATAGTGAAATGGACTACTGTACTTATCTTGTATATTATGTATATTATTATACTACAGTATATTGTATAAGTTGCATTGCAGTTAGTCCGATGGAAAGATAACAACATTACGAGGCCTGATCTATCTCGATTCCATTAAAAGTATAAAATGACTTCGGAAATAAAATTACCGCCCAAGAAAACAAACCAACATCAATAGCACCACACCGTGATTAGACCCTCAAACTACTATAATGTCGGTTTAATTTATAATATAACTCATATACAGTATAATTATATATTTTACATTTTAGAAATGGTTACGAAGCGTTTCAGTCTTAATAATTCACAATTTAGAAATGCGATGTGGCCCAAATTGAGGCGATCCATTAACCAGAAGGGAATAGATGCTAAGAGGAAAGAAAAGGGTAGCCGCGATCGGGACCAGGGCGAGTACCATGAACAGTGTTAACATCAAATAATTCATTAAAATATGCTAATATATTATATATCATGTATTTTGTAAACTGCGATACATACTGTAGGCCTTCGTTTCATTTGCATGCATTTCTACTTAAAAATTTTAAAACGATATTTAGACGGATTAATTACATACAAAATATCCAAAATACAGATATGAACCCCCGGTTCTAGATATGCGGCTTACTGTACTACAGTACGGTATACTGTACACGTTCGTGTGGCCTTCGCGCAGCACAAGACTGTGTATACGTATCAAGTATGGTTTAATCATCAATGATTGACCGACTTATTTCGGTTTTTATAAAAACTCTGAAACTGTCGTTACCGAATGACTGACTGTCTGTATTTTTTTTCTCAAACTTCGGGTTCTTTATAAACTTTTGACAAACTCCAAACATACCAAGTTTGGTTAAATTTTAACAAGGAATAATGGTACCCCTATGAAGGCTTTGCTCACAGCTTGGAACGCCCAACATTCTAAATATAGTACATCGTTTGCAAATGCTTCTAAAGCCAACATTATATTAGCTTTAGCTTTATATGATTATTTTTATACTACTGTACTTATGCCGACCCTAACAAATATTAATAAATATAATAATAATTATATTTTTTGGAATAAATGTGTAAAAGCTTTTGTGGGATAACTGATTCGTTTGCCTTGTTGGCCAGTTCCCCCCCAGTCGCTAAGAATACTCTCAAAGTGATCTACAGCTAAAAATAGTGCAAGTTACCAGCTTATTGGCTGATTTGCTGTACGCAGGCATCTGGGCTCTGTTTAATCGGCCAACAAGCCTAGGGAGGTTGCGTCATAGCCTTGTTTTGTATCTCCCAATAGAATTTGAGTTAGCCTTGATGTTGACCTATCACAGAGTACTGAACTGAAAATTTCCTATCTCACTGCTCTTTCTCTGTGTTGAACGGGAGCTTCGTGGAATAAGGGAGTTGGTATCCTCGTATAGAGCAGTAGTCACGAGTTTTTCAAAGCCACGAAAGAACGGCTTTTTAGTGTTTTATGCTTTCTGCTTTTTAGCTCAACACTAGGAGGTTTAATTATAAGGACATATATCCTTTAACTGACCTGGCTGCAATTACGCATCAAACAACCTGGCTTTAAACTCTGTAAATATCAAAACAAACTGGCACGATTGATCTGTGAATACTGCATACTGCTATTTGTTGTCGGTTATTCATTATATTTGTTGATGAATTATTATATTGGAATAACGAGAAATAACCCCGACACCCAATATTCTTGATATACCGAAGGTAAGAGAGAAAGGTTACCAATAACGATTGTGACTTATGTTAAAGTGGTTTGAAGTGAATCTAATGTTATTTGATAGACCCTACATGAGTCAGTCTGTGTTCCTTTTATATGTGATTAAAATCAGTGAAGATTGGCAGATTAGTGTGCAGTATTGTGCAGCATTGCGTATGAGCGAGTCTGTTAAAGAAGCAATTCCTAAAGAATGCGCCATATATGTGAATTATAATTAAGCCATATCGTTGTGAGTAGTTTAAGTCATAACTCTGTTTATATAGATAAAGCGCCACGTCCTAAAGGAACTGTTAATATTCCCGAAGGTGAATAATATTGTCAGAGATTATATAATACTGTCAGTCGAATAATACATTAGGCTTACATAGCAAAAAAATTAAACCGTCGAACCCAATCTCCCGGGAATATCCAGCGGGTGAATGGTCGCGCACGGATTGGTTTCGACTAGTGTAGTGAATCAAATACTTGTCATAGGCTAAAAAGCGATTTAATATCTAGAAGACATCTTAATTTGGCGGGTTAAACTGCCAAAGGTCTGAAAGCGCGAACATTAAAGGATATAGCTTCTTTGTTGCAGTAAGCAATAAAGTTGAAAGTACCGGTCAACCGGTAAACCTGAACCGGTACATTCTGTAGGTCAGTAGGCCTAGCTGTCCTAACCGGTACTTCCGTATAAGTACACTAGTATTATTCGATTTGATTGTTGCATACCGGTAGGCTGTTTGAGGGATTAGGGATTGATCACCCCTTATTCCTTTATATGGTTTACTTATTTCTGTCAAGTTTTATTTATTTGTAGGCCAGTATTGAACAGAAGGCGTGTAAACCTGATCAGATTGTACAGACGATTTGTAGGCTGAGCTGTTGTCTGATTGCTGTTAAGTCCGAACGAATTGCAGTGTGTGTAGATCACCTGTCCGATTAAGTACGGTTAGGAAGTAGGGGCAGCGAACGCTGTAAGGTAAACCCCCAACTAAAGAATAAGTCGCACTACTGGGTTAGAGCGCATACTCCCTAATCATTTCGGAGTCTGCATGTCCTGTAGTTTATTTAGGCTTGAGAGTAGTCTGCCATCGTTTAGTCTGTACTTTGTATGTGTAAGTCTGTACGGGTAGCGTATAATTTTATTTAGATAATTTGTAGGCTGGATAGTTGTCTGGCTGTTATTAGGTCTGAACGGATTGCCGCGTGTGTAGATCATCTGTCCGATTAAGTACGGTTAGGCAGTAGGGGCAGCGAACGCTGTAAGGTAAACCCCCAACTAAAGAATAAGTCGCACTACTGGGTTAGAGCGCATACTCCCTAATCATTTCGGAGTCTGCATATACCGTAGTTTGTTTAGGCTTGATAGTAGTCTGTCAGTGTTCGGTCTGTATTTTGTTTGAATAGTTTGTACGCGTAGCGTAATATTTATTATTCAGAGTTTATGCGATTATCCGCAACATTCATTCCCCAAGTTTGTTCCTACAGTAATTGTGTTTGTTATACATACCGCTATAGTTAAATTAACCCCGGTACTACACGGGCTGCTCGGCGTAGGTAAAGACTGGTGATTTTGTGCATCGGTCACTCCAGCAGATGCCGTGGTTCTTTTAGCTGTTCAAGTATATTTAACTACTGATTATCTGTTATACAAGTACTCGTACCTAATTTAGGGTTTAGTGTACAGTACTTTCCGAAGTAATTAGTGTAGGCATTATATTTGTGTTGTAAAGTGGTTGATAGGCACATTCGATTAGCTCTATTA
The DNA here is from genome assembly GCA_032718475.1 of Nemertoderma westbladi. NCBI lineage: Eukaryota > Metazoa > Xenacoelomorpha > Nemertodermatida > Nemertodermatidae > Nemertoderma > Nemertoderma westbladi. The sequence continues at coordinate 3,126 of JAUCBJ010000759.1, read as the reverse complement.
ACTTCTAGGTAGGAACACTCCGTGATACATAACGTAGAACCTATAGCGATACGGCTATAGGTCGTCAGGCGGTGGTATTTTCCTATCTGGACAACGCAGTGTATTTACTACTACTTATTATTTCAAATACCGTAGTACCCTGTCCGTTGTAATAACCAGTTTTCTAACCCTTTGTTAGGCTGGTTTGTAGACTTCTTGTAAAATTACCCTAAAAATTCGTATTTTGTGTTTTTGTAAATTTTTGTGTTTATTTAGAGATTGTAATCTCACCCGAATTGTACGTAATTTGTAGTATTAAGTAACTTAGGTAAATTAGTATTATTTGTTTTAGTGTCCTATACGTAACACTTCACTAAAAGCGCACTGCTTTGTGTAGTGATTACCCCAGAAATAATAACATTTATTTCAAACATTGACTAAACCCATTAAAACGGGTATATATATATTATAAATCAAATCTAACGATTTATAAATAGTAGGCCTACCATATAACAACTAGGTCTCCATATCAGTTGGACTACTGCTCAAATAACGGTAATAAAGTAAGTAAAGTAACAAAGTAACCCTAAAGTAACAGAAATTCAATTATTTGAAATAATTGATATACCGGTATTTACGATAGGCCTATTATCTTTATTTCTATAAATCTAGGCTGAAATTATACCGGTACTTGTAATTAATTCTATTTCAGAATTATATATCCTACAAACTGTAAGCTGTATACCGGTATTCCAGATAGGCCTATTATATATTATATATATTTGTGCTAAATTTATACCGGTATTCTGTGATAAACCTAGTCTGTGATAATACTTATATAGTTATATATACTATAAGTATACCGGTATTCTAATATATTATATATATATCACGCTACACTGAGTAGCCGTACCGGTAATTAATTATTAGGCTAACAGTTAATACTGAGTTACTAGACTTGCTCAGACTGTAATACAGCAGTAGACATTCAACGGTATACATAGTCATGTCTGATACTAAGCAGAACCTGTCAGACAGTATATTAGATGTAACTATCTGCGACTCAGATAGAGACGTACAACCGTCTGGTCGTAAATTCAGTTCACCCCCCACTGTGAGGAAGGTCATCCCTCCAGTAGTAATAACAGAACCTAGGCTAGTCCAACATCGTAGGTCTATCATAGGCACTCGAGCTCAGGTCAAGCGGGACCAAGAAGCGGCGGAACAGCAACAACCCGCGAGTCAAGAACTTATTCCTCAGCGGCCCAGCAGCTCCAGTGGTGAGGATACTGTAGAGCTGACACCCGAGAGCGGAGCAGAGAGGACGGATGCGGTTTATACGGATCCCCTTCTCATCCTTCCTGCAGCCGTACTCAGCGGGTTATTGATCGCGGTGGAAGAACACCAGATCGATTGGGCGAGGAGTCAACGATCCACTAGAGATAGTTATGCGGGGTACACGAGGGAAGAATTGAAGTCTATTGTCGAGTCGCAATGGAACTTCCCCGGACCCGGACTCCCGTTTGATTTATCAGAAGCTGCCTGGGAAGACATACACCGGATGGGAGTAGCCAAGGAAACCATCGATCCAGCTGTATGGAAGAGGTCCGCAGCCGGATACGCACAGGGATTCTTCAGCTCTATGGAGCGAGTAGAAAGACAACTATTTAAACAACCTCAAGGACCTCAAGAGCAGGAACAGCTGCTTTATCAAGTTAGAGAAAGAGTTCTGCGAATTAGGCTAATCTTATCCGCCTTTGAGGAGGCTTCTAAAAGAAGACAAGACACGTCGTTGCAAGTTGCCGTAAAGACTTGGCTTCAAAGGGTGAGACGCCAGGTTCAAGGAGCAGCTCAGTGGAAAGTTCAGTTGGAGGAGCGCTCAACACAAGGAGAATCGACAGACGCTACTTTCTCCCAAGTGGAAAGTGAAGCGACGGCAGAGAAACCGCATAAGAAGGATGCCATTGATATCTATCTGTCAGACTATCAGCGTTTTGTGGGAGATGAAGAGTTGAGGAGAAGGCTAGAGGGACTTAGCCCTAATAGCGAAGGAGCCAAACTTGTGTTAGATGCGATTGATGTGGATAGGTTAGCGGCGAACCAAGCTAAATTCGATGAACAACTCCGCATCGCTAGAGAAAAGGAAGAGCAAGTAAGGAAAAAACGTATAGAAGATAGAAAGACAGCAGCAGCAGCAGTGGCAGCGGCAGAAGCGGAAGGAAAAGCGGCAGCGGCAGAAGCAGAAGGAAAAGCGGCAGCGGCAGAAGCGGAAAGAAAGGCAGCAGAGGCAGCGGCAGAAAAGAAAGCGGCAGCGGCAGAAGCACAAAGGAAAGCGGCAGCGGCAGAAGCGGAAAGAAAGATAGCAGTGGCAGAAGCAGAACGGAGGGCATCTGAAGAGACAACCCAACTAGAGCTGGAAAATCTTCAAGAGAGGCAAGATAACTTTAATAAACAGTTAACAGCTAGTAATATGCAGATGATGAATCGATCTACTCCCAAACGACAAGGTTATACATCATCTGAGGAAGGCGATACCACCGACGCTGAAGGCGGAGGAAATCGATCCCGCCTAAGCAGACGTAAAAGAACATTCCACCGTCAGAAATTGCCTGATTTGCCTCCAGCTGTTAGAAGGCAACTAAATAATACCAACTTAGAGAGTACAGAACCCACAAATCAAATAATTACAATAGAAAGACTCCCTACTATAGTAGATGAGCCTGAAATAAGTAGGCCTGTTCTTGAAATCACCCCTTCGGTAATAGACACACCTGGGCTCCCTGAAGCTACCTATAAATTCCCTCTGCATAGCACTAAGCTACCTGTGCCCCGTAGAACTGCCCAGGAGACAGTTCAGGTCCTGGACCCCGAGCGAAATATTCCAAATTTGTCGCCCGTTGTCCCTCGTCTGCCCGCTACGACGTTGGCGGATCCCGTTTTGGCGGTTGATTGGGTAGACGAGAGACGGCGGGGGATGGATATTCTCCTAGGAGAGATGAGGGAGAATCGGAAACGCTCTTCCCAACAGGTCCGAGAGTTGGAAGGGACTGTCCAACATTTAAAAGGAACGGTGAGGGAAAGTAGGTTAGAGTTGCAAGAAGTGCAGCAAAGTATCGCGTTAGAACGCGATAGATTAGTAAATTTACA
>JAUCBJ010000758.1:0-18704 GCA_032718475.1 Nemertoderma westbladi | reverse complement strand
CCATTACTTTTAAGTTCTATATAATGTAAATATAATGTTCTTCACATAACCAGCACTTTTCCACTGGGTGGTAGCGCCTCCAGACCATCTTCATTATCGCATTGACTCAATATAAATCACCCCAATCATGATTCCTTTATCTCGCTTCGCTTATTATAGATTTTGTGTTGGGGTTCATTTTGGTAAATAATAACTCATATACATAAAAAGTGTTCTAGAACAAAATTATTTATCAAAATTGATAGCTAACACGTGTTCATAACATTTAAAAAAAAATAGCAAAAACTAGCTAGTATAAAAAATCAATGTCATGGAAATTACTTTGAAATTTAATTCAACGTTGACAAAAAAAGTATTCTTTTTTTTTGTCAAAATTGTTAACGACTTTGACAAAAAAAGTGACTTAAGAACAAATTAACTTTATTGAATTCTGGTTGATTATTTGGTTCTCTTAAGATTGAAAGAACTACGGTACAATACCTACTACTATTACTAAGTCGAGCGATCTCGGACAATGGAAATGAGATCCTTCCAGGCTTCCCGATTCTCCATAGTTGTCGCAATTTCGTTTCTCCCGAGTTCAGTATCCCTTTAAAGTTGATCTATATATGTTATGGCCGGTCGTCCACGACTACGCTTTCCATGAGTTGGTTGCCAGAGAAGTAGATCTGGTATGACCTCGTCTTTACTTCGCCAGCAGTGCCCACTGAATCTTAATCTGCGTTCACGGAGGGTGGTTGATACATGTGGTATTGTACCATAAAGCCCGGCATTTGTCATGTGTTGTCTCCAGCTGATGTTTAGGGCTGCCCTTAGTAGTCTTGTGTAGCAACCATCAATTCGTTGTTCAAGTGATTTAGTCAGTGTCCAGGTCTCACCCCCGTATAAAAATACATTTTCCACTGTTGCTCCAAAGAACTTAGTCTTCAGGTGCCTGGAGGAGATCTGATTTCCAGATGGTATCAATAGACTACCCAAGCCTTTGCTTTCCTAACTTCTATGTCCTTTTTGCTACTCTCTATCCATGATCCTAGGTACTGGAAGTCGTCAACCTTCCTTTGTTGATTATTATCAATGGATGTCAAGTTTCCATCAACATTAAAAGTCATGAAGTTGGTAGCATTTATATGCAATCCAACCTCCTTAGCAGCCCTCTCCACTTTATTTAGTAGAAGCTGTGCATCTGCTAGCGTATTAGAGAGCAGGGCGATGTCATCCGCGAATTCGGTGTCTGTGACTGTAGTTGCCGGATATCTACTACTTCTGCGTCCTTGAAGTTCTCAAACTCTGACATAGTGATAGCAATCATAAATGTAATGTGAAAAAGTTAAAACGGCATTGACAAATTTATTTATCTGCTCTTTAGAGCTATTATAACTTTTGGGGTTCAAGTCTCCCTCACTCACCCTACCTATATACAGTACTTCATGTAACAAGTAATACTGTATGGCATCGATACCTGCAGTATTATACGGTAATGTATTTCGCTTTTAGGTACAGTACATTAACCCAATTATCACGGAAATGTAATTTTAACTGAAAGTGGTTTTTCTAAACACAATATAGAATGCGAGCAGCATAGGGTGCCATTATACATATATTGTATATTTGTAGCCAAAGAACCACAAAAAAAGTTATACATCTAGTATATTATATATATAAGGGATATATATATATATATATGGCGATATATATATTCCAATTTTCTTTGAATGATTTAATGTTTATGATCCAAATATGTTTTGGCCTCGTAGAAAATTCCTTTCTCTACGTCTATTAGAAAAATTAGAAAAAAATATTCAGCTAAATTCGAGAAAATGGAAATTGAATAAAGACATATATGACGATGAGATTTGGCTGCATTATTTAGATATATATATATATATATATGTACGTTCGGCCTAAAGGGCCATAGATATGTATCTTTGAAATGAAGGGTATTATGTACCTATATAACACAGAATGGAAGTAAAAAGGGAATTAGTATATCTACATATCTTGTGTATATATGTTCCTACATATACCATTTTAATATACATACATAAAGATGAAAAAACGAGCGAAAGGGCCAACTTGTATATCTATATAGTGAGATATGTAGGTATAGTGTACCTATATAACTCAATGGCCCTATCTTATTTCTCTTTATTCTTACAGTTCAGTTTATTTGTAAGATCAATTTGGATGCAAATGGGCCATTGTAAATGATGTATATTTGTGGCCCTAATGTAAATCATCTCATTCTTTATGATAGTAAAGGTGGCCCTTTTCCCGTTCATTTAATTTAATAAATCAATTTTCAAACAAATGGGCCAGTCAAACTTTCTCAAAAAATGACATGAATAGTAACATGAATTGTAAGACTTGCAATGTAATTACCACAGTTAAGTAAACTAAAATAATAAAAGTAAAAATAATAAGCATTATTTTTGTTTGAACATATTTTATGTATGGTTGATATCAACAAAAAAAGAGAACCGGCTGTCATCTGAATGGCTCTGGAATAGGCCCACCAACCAACATGGCCAGCGGGGTGAAGAGGAACCCGGAGGAACCCACCAGGCCCAACCCTGCCGATCCCTCTGAGTCAACGACGATCCGGGAGTCCACCGGGGTAACAAGGAACCCGGAGGAACCCACCAGGCCGAACCATGCCGATCCCCCCAAGTCGACGACGATCCGGGAGTCTGCCGGAGCGACGAGGAGCCCGGAGGAACCCAGGTCGAACCCTGCCGATCCCTCTGAGTCGACGACGATACGGGAGTCCGCCGGGGCGATGAGGAACCCGGAGGAACCCGCCAGGTCGAACCCTGCCGATCCCTCCGAGTCGACGACGATCCGGGAGTCCTGCCGGGGCGATGAGGAACCCGGAGGAACTCGCCAGGTCGAATCCTGCCGATCCCTCCGGGTCGACGACGATCCGGGAGTCCGCTGGGGCGACGAGGAACCCGCCAGGTCGAACCCTGCCGATCCCTCCAAGTCGACGACGATCCGGGAGTCCGCCGGGGCGACGAGGAACCCGGAGGAACCTGTCAGGTCAAACCCTGCCGATCCCTCCGAGTCGATGACGATCCGGGAGTCTGCCGGGGCGACGAGGAACCTGGAGGAACCCACCAGGTCGAACCCTGCCGATCCCTCCGAGTTGACGACGATGCGGGAGTCCGCCGGGGCGACGAGGAACCCGGCGGAACCCACCAGGTCGAACCCCGCTAATCCCTCCGTGTCAATTACGAGCAGGGAGTCCGGCGGGGCGACGAGGAACCCGGAGAAACCCGCCAGATTGAATCCTGCCGATCCCTCCGAGTCGATGACGACCCGGGAGTCCGCCGGGGCGACGAGGAGCCTGGAGGAACCCACCAGGTCGAACCCTGCCGATCCCTCCGAGTCGATAACGATCCAGGAGTCCGCCAGGGCGACGAGGAACCCGGCGGAACCCACCAGGTCGAACCCCGCTGATCCCTCCGTGTCAATTACGAGCAGGGAGTCCGGCGGGGCGACGAGGAACCCGGAGAAACCCGCCAGATTGAATCCTGTCGATCCCTCCGAGTCGATGACGACCCGGGAGTCCGCCGGAGCGACGAGGAGCCTGGAGGAACCCACCAGGTCGAACCCTGCCGATCCCTCCGAGTCGATAACGATCCAGGAGTCCGCCGGGGCGACGAGGAACCCGGAGGAACCCACCAGGTCCAACCCCGCCGATCCCTCCAAGTCGATGACGATCTGGGAGTCCGCCGGGGCGATGAGGAACCCGGAAGAACCCACTAGGTCGAACCATACCGATCCCTCCGAGTCGACGACGATCCAGGAGTCCTGCCGGGGCGATGAGGAACCCGGAGGAACTCGCCAGGTCGAATCCTGCCGATCCCTCCGGGTCGACGACGATCCGGGAGTCCGCTGGGGCGACGAGGAACCCGCCAGGTCGAACCCTGCCGATCCCTCCAAGTCGACGACGATCCGGGAGTCCGCCGGGGCGACGAGGAACCCGGAGGAACCTGTCAGGTCAAACCCTGCCGATCCCTCCAAGTCGATGACGATCCGGGAGTCTGCCGGGGCGACGAGGAACCCGGCGGAACCCACCAGGTCGAACCCCGCTGATCCCTCCGTGTCAATTACGAGCAGGGAGTCCGGCGGGGCGACGAGGAACCCGGAGAAACCCGCCAGATTGAATCCTGCCGATCCCTCCGAGTCGATGATGACCCGGGAGTCCGCCGGGGCGACGAGGAGCCTGGAGGAACCCACCAGGTCGAACCCTGCCGATCCCTCCGAGTCGATAACGATCCAGGAGTCCGCCGGGGCGACGAGGAACCCGGATGAACCCACCAGGTCGAACCCTGCCGATCGCTCTGAGTCGATGATGATCCGGGAGTCCCCCGGGGCGACGAGGAACCCGGAGGAACCCACCAGGTCCCACCCCGCCGATCCCTCCGAGTCGTTGACGATCTGGGAGTCCGCCGGGGCGATGAGAAACCCGGAAGAACCCACTAGGTCGAACCATACCGATCCCCCCGAGTCGATGATGATCCGGGAGTCCGCCAGGGCGACGAGAAACCCGGAGGAACCCACCAGGTCGAACCCTACCGATCCCTCCGAGTCGATGACGATCCAGGAATCCGCCGGGGCAATGAGGAACCCGGATGAACCAACCAGGTCGAACCCTACCGATCCCTCCGAGTCGATGACGATCTGGGAGTCCGCCGGGGCGACGAGGAGCCTGGAGGAACCCACCAAGTCGAACCATGCCGATCCCTCCAAGTCGACGACGATCTGGGAGTCCGCCGGGGCGACGAGGAGCCCGGAGGAACCCACCAGGTCGAACCCTGCCGTTCCCTCCGAGTCGATGACGATCCGGGAGTCCACCAGGGCGACAAGGAGCCCGGAGGAACCCACCAGGTCGAACCCTGCCAATCCCCCCGAGTCGATGACGATCCGGGAGTCCACCGGGGCGACGAGGAACCCGGAGGAACCCTCCAGGTCGAACCCTGCCGATCCCTCCGAGTCAATGACGATCCGGGAGTCCGCCGGGGCGACGAGGAGCCCGGAGGAACCCACCAGGTCGAACCATGCCGATCCCTCCGAGTCGATGACGATCTGGGAGTCCACCGGGGCGACGAGGAACCCGGAAGAACCCACCAGGTCGAACCCTGCCGATCCCTCCGAGTCAATGACGATCTGGGAGTCCGCCGGGGCGATGACGAGCCCGGAGGAACCCACCAGGTCGAACCCTGCCGATTCCTCCGAGTCGATGACGATCCGGGAGTCTGCCGGGGCGACGAGGAGCCCGGAGGAACCCACCAGGTCGAACCCTGCCGATCCCTCCGAGTCTATGACTATCCGGGAGTCCACCGGGGCGACGAGGAGCCCGGAGGAACCCACCAAGTCGAACCCTGCCGATCCCTTCGAGTCGATGACAATCCGGGAGTCCGCCGGGGCGACGAGGAGCCCAGAGGAACATTCATACCGAGTACCTTCGAATCTACATTTAGTAATGGCAACCCCGGCTCAGTTAGGTTCGGGAATCCGTACAGCCAGTGACCTGGGCTGGGGAGGCATTGATGGCAATCTTGCCTGCAGTCGCAAAACTGCTACGACAACTATGGTAACAGCTTCCACTACATCGGATATTGGTGAGAAAAATAACTGTATAACTACGGGGGTTGTTGTTAACACTTTACCAATACATAGTGGTGTACATAATGCTGATGTACCTGTATACAGCTCTTGTAAGTTAGTCTACACATCCACTAAGACGCTAGACTTACACACCACTACATCATCCCACACTGTCTCCTCATCTAATTCAGACCTGACAATGGACAATGACTATAGCCCAACAATACCCGAGGACACTCATCCAGCACACTCACCCACACTCAACGATAAAACACACACACATAGGCCTCACACGAGAAGCAATGGTCGCTCCCAAACTTCACAAGAGAGGCCTATAAAGGCAACAAAGCAAAAAAAGAAGGCTACAAAGCACAAAAATAAAGTTTCTAAAAGAAATCAACCAATGCCGTTAGAAACACCATTATCTCAAATCACACCCTCGTCCCAACAGAAGACCATACCAGCAACTCATTTACTTACGAGGCCTATGCCTAAACCTGCTTCTCAACCAACACCCATGACCCAGTTACAACCAACACCCACATCTCAAACAATCTCCCCACCAGCAACCCACTCACAAACGTCACTCAATACTCAATCTACACCTACACCTCAATCAACGACACCACCGGTAACCCACTCCGCCAACGTCTCTCCACACTCAGTATTATCGGCAACAGCACCTTATTTCTGCCCCAACAATGTTTGTGCAAAAACAATCCATGTGCCAGGCAGTGACTCAGACGTCATCATTACAACACTCTTAACAACGCTCTGCCAATTCGTAATCCAAATAGTTACATTGGTATGGAATTAAAAGAATCGGTTCATGTATTTCCAGATGTTAGCGAAGGCTTCAATGAGGAAGCAGTGGTGTTAGCAGCAACCATGTTACCAGATGCTCAAGGCTTAGTTCTACTGAAGCCCAGCGATCCCGACTGGGACTATTTCGAAGATGAGAATTTCCTCTCAACATTAATTGTCGACTCGTTTCTGTCCATTTTGCAGCGGCAAACTGATTCCATAGGTTGTATAGATTCAACCCTCTGCCGAAAGCTGCGGCAGGACACATTTGACACGGCGAGCGCCATATCGTATATTACAAACAGGTGTGACCCTACCAGTATACAACTTATGGTTTTCCCCGACTGTCGTAGGAAACATTTTATTTTGCATGTGGCAGATCAGAAGGAGAAAAGGGTATATTCTCTCAACAGCTTAGACACAGTTAAATCTGACCACGTCATTTCAGAATCTATCTGTAATATATTAAATTTAATAAATAAGGTTCGTGGAATTCCGGCTGATTGGAAGGTGGATATGAAGTATAAACGATCATTCCCCAATTAAAAAAATCATTTCGACTGTGGTGGCTTTGTTTGCTTATATGCTGTTGCCCTTGCAACTGACACCAAAATTATTGGCCCGGAACATACTGACTCCACGGGTCAGAGTAAAACGCGGATCCGGATCCGGATTCTATCATTTAACATTGTCCCTATGGAAGTCGACTGAATTTACATTTTTAGGGTGTAATCTGCGGATCCGCGCACTGCTAAATTTACCGAATCCGGAACCGAGTGTAAAATGCGGATTGGCCTTTTTTTCAGATCCGGAACGGAGTGTAAAGCGCGGATTCATGTTTTAGGCTAAATCCTGAACGGAGTGTAAAACGCGGATTCATTTTTCTACTGAATCCGGGATTGGGTGTAAAATACGGATTCTAGTTAATTACCAAGTTTTATTGGATCCGGGAAGGGGTGTAAAACGCGGATTTACGTTAATTACTAGGTTTTATTGGATCCGGAATGGAGTGTAAAACACGGATTTACGTTAATTATCAAGTTTTATTGGATCCGGAATGGAGTGTAAAACGCGGATTCAAGTTAATTACCATGTTTTATTGGATCCGGGAAGGGGTGTAAAACGCGGATTCTAGTTAATTACCAAGTTTTATTGGATCCGGGAAGGGGTGTAAAACGCGGATTTACGTTAATTACTAAGTTTTATTGGATCCGGAATGGAGTGTAAAACAAGGATTTACGTTAATTATCAAGTTTTATTGGATCCGGAATGGAGTGTAAAACACGGATTTACGTTAATTACCAAGTTTTATTGGATCCGGAATGGAGTGTAAAATACGGATTTACGTTAATTACCAAGTTTTATTGGATCCGGAATGGAGTGTAAAACACGGATTTACGTTAATTACCAAGTTTTATTGGATCCGGAATGGAGTGTAAAACACGGATTTACGTTAATTACCAAGTTTTATTGGATCCGGAACGGAGTGTAAAACACGGATTTATGTTAATTACCAAGTTTTATTGGATCCGGGAAGGGGTGTAAAACGCGGATTCAAGTTAATTAGTAAGTTTTAATGAACAATTTGTAAAACGCATATGCAATAAAGACCCAGACCCTCATCTAGTTACAATTATTAATTAGTGCAATGTTTATTGTTCTTTAGTAACTTTTCTTGGCTTGCTGACTTTCCTGGTTTTTTTCTTCTCCGGTCTCGGGGTGCACGATGTTTGCGTAGTGAGTTCAAGCGGCTCAACAATGGCTGTATCATTGGTTGGACTCGGAATAACGAATCCCGTAAATGGAACCTTTACAAAGTCATCACTGTCATCCATGTTTAATAAGAAATTAAATAAGAAATTATACTGAACAGTTCAGCCTCCATAAATTAGGAAGGCAGCACGCTTGCAAGGCCTTAAATAGAGTACGCTATGATGCAGTACAAACTACCGCCAGCTAGGCAGAACAGTGATTCTTGTTTGTAAGGGAGGTTGGGATGGATAAGCCAATCAGGGAACAGGACAGTATTCCTACCTTACAATTGTCTACAGAGCCGCTCTACCAGAGAGGTCACGTTCCCACGGTAGTATAGTTTTTCAGCTAATCAATATCTAATAATGTCTGACGGCCAAGCATCACCACCGCCCTTATTAATAATTCATTGGGAAGCATTGACCCCTATTAAGGTGTCCCCCAGAGCCGGATTAAGCTTATGTGTGGCCCCTAGACATAGACAAATTATTAAGGTGTCTATTAACTATTAAGGTGTCCCCCATTAATGTTTGTGTCCCTCATTAATGTGTGTCCCTCATTAATAGTTGTGTCCCTCATTAACAAACTCAGTAATTAACGTAAATCCGCATTTTACATCCCTTCCCGGATCCAGTAACACTTTGTAATTAACCTGAATCAATCCGCGTTTTACACCCCTTCCCGGATCTAGTAACACTTGGTAAATAAATTGAATCCGCGTATTACACCCCTTCCCGGATCCATTAAAACTTGGTAATCAACGTAAAGCCGTGTTTTACACTCCATTCCGGATCCAACAAAACTTGGTAATTAACGAAAATCCGTGTTTTACACTCCATTCCGGATCCAATAAAACTTGGTAATTAACATAAATCCGTGTTTTACACTCCATTCCGGATCCAATAAAACTTGGTAATTAACATAAATCCGTGTTTTACACTCCATTCCGGATCCAATAAACTTGATAATTAACGTAAATCCGTGTTTTACACTCCATTCCGGATCCAACAAAACTTGGTAATTAACGAAAATCCGTGTTTTACACTCCATTCCGGATCCAACAAAACTTAATAATTAACGAAAATCCGTGTTTTACACTCCTTTCCGGATCCAACAAAACTTGGTAATTAACAAAAATCCGTGTTTTACACTCCATTCCGGATCCAACAAAACTTGGTAATTAACGAAAATCCGTATTTTACACTCCATTCCGGATCCAACAAAACTTGGTAATTAACGAAAATCCGTGTTTTAAACTCCATTCCGGATCCAACAAAACTTGGTAATTAACGAAAATTCGTGTTTTACACTCCTTTCCGGATCCAACAAAACTTGGTAATTAACGAATATCCGTGTTTTACACTCCATTCCGGATCCAATAAAACTTGGTAATTAACATAAATCCGTGTTTTACACTCCATTCCGGATCCAATAAAACTTGGTAATTAACGAAAATCCGTATTTTACACTCCATTCCGGATCCAACAAAACTTGGTAATTAACGTAAATCCGTATTTTACACTCCATTCCGGATTCACAAAATATATGAATCCGCGTTTTACACTGCAATACGGATTGCGTATTTCAGAATCCGCATATTACACTCAGTTACGGATTGTATGTAAATCCGGATCCGCCTTTTACACTCGCCAATCCGGGTCCTGATCCGTATCCGGATCCTGAATCCGGATCCGGATCCGCGTTTTACACCTACCCTGACTCCACTCAGTTGCGTAACTGGATAGAAAAGAGCGTCTCAGAAGTGAAAATAGATACCGCACGAATTTCAAACGTGGCCCCATTGCAAAGGCCTATTATAGATACACCTAGTGTGAGCACCCTGAACAACAAAGATGACTCATCTGAGAATAATCACTGGTCAGTATTAAACAAATTGATGGATGGGTCCCCCCTGCATCAAATTGTCCAACATCCTCGCCATGATGCAATTCGCTTAATTACTAAACTTCCAATAGACCAACGAATCTTGTTGAGGGAACAATTATTTACAGACGTGAAATACCTAATGACTCCTATCAACTGCGCTACACTTCAATTACGATCTAGAGCATCTGATAAAGAGATGGCCATGGACATATATGAACTCTATAGAAGTAAAGAAGACAACTGCTTCACGGACAGCTGTAAGCGCCGCCTCAAGAAAGACACAAGCATTGAGGACTCAACTATCTCATTGGAAAGACTACGACAGGACATCATCAACACAATAGCGGTTCTTCAAACCCGTATGTGTAGGAATGAAACACAGTATGACACTCTGAAACAAGATTTCAACAATCTTAAAGAAGAATTAGGCCATGAAAGACGCATAAGGATGATATTAGAACACAAATTTAATAAGTTTAACACACAATCCAATATTCCTGATAGAACTTCCTACCAACTTCCACAAACTTGCAATGTCGAAGCCGTCTCTACCAATACGGAGTTGGAACATTTGTATATCCCTGATGACATGAATGAAGATCTAGAGAACCTGATAATTGTTGACTCTGCCTCTTGTAGTGGGGATGACAAAACGATTGGGACACCAAACCTTTCCATCGCCAATGCAGCCAACAAAGACAGAACCCAACCCTACCAAAATCACCCAGTCAGTGGTGTAGACTCGGAAAGCACAAGTTTACCGTTACATGCAGCTTCCTCTATGTCCTTCAGCAAGGAGAGCAGGACCCATCACTCACGCCGCCATCGAATCTCCTCCCCAGCCCCCCGTAAACAGTATATTAACAATAGTATTCCGGTACATAATCGGTATGAAGTACTGAATGGATTGACAAGTCACAGCAACCATGATAACATACAACCGATGCCATTCCATGAATCAAGTGATTGCTTACTGAAGGAGAATCAGGATGCTGCCCGGGGTGTTTCTGCATCAACGAATCATGTGCACAATAAACACCGAGGTGAACACGACAATCACAATATCAAACTCAGGGCAGCAGACCAACACACACGGCAAAGGACTGTGTACTTTGTAAATGGGATACATCGGGGGCACACAGAGGATGAGGTTGTTTCCTACATTGAGGAAAGGGGTGCAAAAGTTTACCGGATAACCACAAGGATCCACAACAATAGTAAGAATATGAAATTAATAATGGAAAGCGGCAACGCTTCCATACTACTTGGAAATGATTTATGGACGGAAGGGATAACCTGTGCGCTATGGAAGGACCGCAGAGAGACATACAACCACACCTACCCATATAACTCAAACAATAACAATAGCCCAGTGTCAGGATTCCACACCAAACATTATACGTCCAGCCGGGGAGGGCGAAATCACCTTTAATAATTGTGGTGGGACAACAGCGGGTGCTGCTGATACAGAGTTTTATAATGTGAACAACGACATAATACGGGATAATATCATTAACATATCAAGTTTGGATAATAACAATAGCACGAATTACATCCCCAACCTTAATAGCGGCCGACCCTATCCCACGGATTCAAACAATACCAATAAAAAATATATTTCCACTGATTTTTCCACATTAAAGTGCTGTAGTTTCAACACTAGGGGATTAATTGCTAATTTAGATTATATTAGTAGTTTATTAAGAAACAACATTGACATTTTTGCTATACAGGAACACTGGCTGGATGCAGTTGAATGCAAAGAAATTTTAGAAGGGACCTTTGGTGGTGATTATATATGTAAATACCTACCGGGAACAACGTCACAAGTTACTAACAGCACGCGGGGAGGCGTATGTATACTTATTAAGCGTGGTATATTCAGTTCCGTTGTACCGGTTGAATCTGGAAATGACGTCATAGGTGTGCTTGCCACAATGGATGGATTTCATAAACAACTCCTAATTATTTCAGCGTATGCACCGGACTCCAGCAAGCCCCCCAGTGTCTACAATGACTTTCTTGGAAGATTAAGTAATGTGGTTACTTCTCATCATACCACGATACCCCTAATCTTAATGGATGGGAATGCTGATGTTGGGCCGCTCCAAGGTAAAAGGTACAGTAGAAAAGTGGCAACTGCCAGAGGAATTTCACTGAACGACTTCCTAACTGACCACACTCTGGAGGCAGCTGATACACTTGATAACTTTGACGGCCCATGCTGCACATTCTATGGGTGAGGGCGTACATACATAGACCATATACTAACTACGGACACTGGGTTAGACTTGATAATGAATGGTAGAATTTACGATATGGATAACGTATCAAACCAATCCGATCATGTACCTGTATCCGCCACACTGAAAGTTACCATAAGACCAACTCCGGACAGTGCGGTTAATAAACTAAACTCTTCACACCATCGTATTCGTCGATTCAACTGGCATAAATGTAGCGAAGAGCAATTAGAAAGTTACAAGCAAGCGACCATTGCCGATCACAACCACCTAGATGACGTAATAGAAGGTAACCATTACAGTTGGACCAAAGTTGATTTGGAGTGGTATGGGGAATCATTATAGAGTGTATTTTACGAAGCTGCCTGTGCACACGTTCCCCAGAGTTCCATCAGAAAACGAACTCGTAATTATAGAATTAGGAGTACCCAATTGCATGAAAAGTCCAAAATCACCAGAACTCTATATGGCATCTGGTGTGAGCGTGGTAAATGTCAATCAGATCGCTACAACCATTTGTTCAAGGATTCAAAACGTGCAGTGAGGCGTCTTAGGAACTGGTTAACCAAGAACAGGCTATCTAATCATATTCACGGGATAATTCAAAACCATACTGCCAAACCTCGCTCCTTATGGAATCACCTTAAGAATAAACAAACCGTAGAAACTTCAGAATCAATGCGCGTCCCACTTACTACCCATCTGCGTCAGCAATTTCAGAGAGATTCTGGTGAAACTGGAGATCTTGAAACATTAATAGATGATATAAATGCAAAATGTGAAGGGACTGAGCACCCACTCATCTCAGAAAAGACGGTGGAAGACGTTATCTTACTCCTGGGCAAAGGTAAATCACCGGATAAAAGTACCTTGACAGTCGAACACTTGATCTACACAGATAAGGATACAGTATGCAAACACTTAGCCAGACTTTACAATGAATCCATTCGCCTAGGCATAGTACCAACTTTCTTTGGGGAGACAGTTGTAAAATGCCTATACAAAGGCAAAGGCAAAGATTCAATGAACCCATCATCTTACCGTCCCATCGCATCCATTTGTTAATTTGCAAAAGTTCTGGAAGGTATCGTTGCAAAGGAATATTTCTTGGAGATTATACCTAATAATAAGATAAAACGTATCGGTTCCGATGTTATACTCAGCGCTATTCTAGAACATATAGAATTTTATCCCAGTAGAGGCTCCGGGGTTTACGTCTGCCAAATGGATATAGCAGCAGCATTCGACTCTGTTAATCACTATCCTCTATTTAAAAAATTATCAGAACATATTAATCCCTATATATGTCGACTGCTGGTAGTTTATTACAAAGCAAGTATGGTGTTTATCAACATCAATGGCATGGTGGACACGAATGGATTCGCAATGCATAATGGTGTTAAACAGGGATCTATAATATCGCCCGTATTATTCAATTTCTACACCAATGGTATTCTTACACAACTTCATGATGGCGGGCCAGACAGTAAAGGGTGTCGTATTTTTCATCTAATTATGGGTACACTTTCTTATGCGGATGACATACTGTTAATGGGAACGTCCAGCAATGAAATTGAGCAAATGGCCAGTCATATACAAACTGAACTCACGAATCTCAACCTTGCATTGGAGACATCAAAAGTAAACTGGATTTTCAAGGAATCTCACACCAACCGGAAAAACGACAGTCCACCGCTCATGATTTCTATAAATGGATATCTTCATGCCACATCTCCATCCCTCACATTCCTTGGGTCACTATTCGTGGGATTAAACTGGATCACAATAACATTTATGTATCTGACATAATACAATCAATAGCTGCACTTGCGGACACATTCCATAGGAATGGATGGACAACGAAGCACTACCCTGTGTTCGCGCTTTCAGACCTTTGGCAGTTTAACCCACCAAATTAAGATGTCTTCTAGATATTAAATCTGTTTTTAGTCTATGACAAGTATTTGATTCACTACACTAGTCGAAACCAATCCGTGCGCGACCATTCACCCGCTGGAGATTCCCGGGAGATTGGGTTCGACGGTTTAATTTTATTGCTATGTAAGCCTAATGTATTATTCGACTGACAGTATTATATAATCTCTGACAATATTATTCACCTTCGGGAATATTAACAGTTCCTTTAGGACGTGGCGCTTTATCTATATAAACAGAGTTATGACTTAAACTACTCACAACGATATGGCTTAATTATAATTCACATATATGGCGCATTCTTTAGGAATTGCTTCTTTAACAGACTCACTCATACACAATGCTGCACAATACTGCACACTAATCTGCCAATCTTCACTGATTTTAGTCACATATAAAAGGAACACAGACTGAATCATGTAGGGTCTATCAAATAACATTGGATTCACTTCAAACCACTTTAACATAAGTCACAATCGTTATTGGTAACCTTTCTCTCTTACCTTCGGTATATCAAGAATATTGGGTTTCGGGGTTATTTATCGTTATTCCAAATATAATAATTCATCAACCATATTATGAAGAACTGACAGTAAATAGCAGTATAAAACAACAACTGAACATTGATTGTTACGAGTTTGCAATGTTTCAGCAGTCAGCATGTATGATCAGTCAGCAGTGATTCCATGAGTCAGGTAGGTTAAAGGATATATGCCCTTTATAATTAAACCTACTAGTGTAAGACTAAAAACAGTAAAGCACAAAATACTTCCAAGCCGTTCTTTCTTTGGCTCAGGACTGAATGTAAACACTGCACATAGGCATTGCGTCATTTCTCGGAAATTTTCTGTACAAGGAGCCACAAAAACGCTCTAATTGGCTGACTGAACTGAGAGACGCCGTAGAACAAAGGAAATCAACACGTATGAATGTCAGCTGTTAACCGTAGTCATAGTAACTACTGTTCAAGAGTAGCTATCACCCCTTTGCGTCACGAATTGCCATAGAATCATAAAATATGCCTTTCACAGTACACATACGGAGGAAATAGGTCTTAGATCCTCTAAAAACACCGATACAGCAATAATACGGTCTCTTACACTTATTAAATCAACTACAGAGTATTTTAATGTAAAAGATAATAAAAATAACGGGGCAATTCAGCAAAGGCTTTTACACCGCTCCCAGAAAATGGGATTTTCAGTCTATAAAATATAAAAATCACAGTTTCTAAAACCTAAAGATACTCTAAACAGTTAGTCTTTCTCGCGCGGACGGCGTTTACGCAGTTTTTTAAAGCTAGCAAGAGTCCTTTTCTCTTTGGGGGGAACCACTTTACTAGGAGGGCCATAACTCCTGGGTGAAGGGTGCAATATGATTGCATTAGAAGGTTTGGGTTTACTGTCGGTGTCTCGTCCATTTCGATATGCTTCTCCTCGAGCTGATTTTTCTCCGCTTGTCATGGGATATGTTCGTCCAAAACTCTCGCAGAGAATAGGGTTTTCTAAGCTTGATATCTTCTTAGAGATTCGAGATTTCCCAATCGAACCGAGATAAGGCCAATTCGTTTATCGATTGGACTTACTGTTATAACTTACGTTTATCTGAACAAACGCAGGTTTCCCTTTTGATCTTTATAGAATCACGTTTAACTCGTTTCGTACAAAACTCTCCTTCACCTTGATGAAGGGTTGTATCGCGTTAAACGGGGACGACCATACGGTAGGATAGTGATATTAGGTGTCCGCATCACAATCCGGCTAGGTAAGATGGGCGGCTAGCTAGAAATCACTGTCGGAGTGTTACCGATTAATTGTTAGGGTAGCACTAGATCTTTGAACAGTGAATACAGTCCGCGAGGATCCGCGACACCACCAAGATCGCAGGTCTGAGGTCCAACTAAGGAATGAGGAGGTTTGACCGAGTATTCCGGGACTCTGATCGTAGGTTTACTCCAGGATCGTTCGAGCCGAGTGAGCATAGGTGATACGTCAACAAGTTTCGGTTTACATGGATGTTTATGTCTTTCCGTTTATTATTTGGGTCTAGGGCGTTTATCGTAATAATACCAAAGACGCACGTCTGGTAGGGTAAACGCGGGTGACATTTATTTGTTGTTACAATGCTTCTATCAAGAATTCCAAATATACTTTGGAGTTACCGCGTCCATTTGTTTCTTTAGTGTCTTTTCTTTCGAGCCGATTTCGAATAGAATTTTCGCATTCGAATTTCAGTTTATGGTTCCGACTCCGCTGGGCAGGATATATAGTCGACATAGTCCGTATTGTGTAAATCGATAGGATGACCAGTAGTTAAGAAGACCATATACGTACCATTACGCTGCGTATATCGAGCAGCGAATTTTCTATAGTCCAACTCGCGCGCGGGCTGCTCTTGGGACATTGGCGGTTCGATATAACGACCATCGTCCTCCGCAGCAGTTGGACTAACGTCGCCGCGAATTAAGCTATCAACAAACGCTTGTAAAAGTAGAGTACATCGTTCCTCGATACCAAGACCATCTTCTATCAACTCCGTCATGTCTGCTATATATGAGTTTATCCACATTATAAGGAGTTTATATTTAGGCTAGCGAGCGTCGCTGCCTACTCCAATTAACCCCCGGACTGTACGAGATCCTCAGCGCCGATGTGTCGTCGCCGCTGTACTTTCGCCAACGACGTAGCCGCACAACGACAACGACAACCGGCACAAGTCACTCAACTGTCCGTCCCAAAGGCTTAGATGTACTTCAGGTTTTCCTTGGAGAGTTAGGTTACTTTACGATTGCGACTGGCTACTGTAAACACACCTTAGTAGTAACATTCGCCTATAAACTCACAAGTACCACACACACAACTTGTCACAAATTACACACACTCGGGTCACTTGTCCGTTAGTCAATGCCTTCCAGAATGTCACTGTATTATTATGTATCCTTGGATACTATCAGTGCACTATTTATTCCCTATGCTATTCAATGGGACAAGCTTTCTATTGTTTGTTTAACTCAATTCTAATTCTAGCGTGGTTGTTGCTATGGTGACATTATGCAAAGCTAGCGGTAGAATTAGAGTAATTCCAATGCATACAGATCTGGGATGTTATTTAATAGTAATTCTTTAATAGTCAATGTCCTGTTTATACATGACTTTACGAATTTTATCGGCTATTAACTATGTTTGGGAGACTTTCGTACACGCATACGCATAATAATATAAATCTCCGCTCCCTTGATCTATTAATTTATGGAATTTTGGGAATGTTATAAATCGCGTAAAATGGCAATTTATTAAATTCATTAAAAGACATGAATTTAAATTTATTCCCTGAAATTTTATTATTTGATAATTAAATGGACATATTTTGATTCTAGAACTTGTCTAGGGACACAAGATCCTTAATTCTAAGAAAATTGTCTCTTTAAGAATATCGGTAAATGCTACGATATCTTAATTGACTAGAATTGTTGAAGGATCTGAATTTTACAGATTTTGACTTATTTGATTTGTAAATATTAACTAATTAATATTTGAGATGGGCACCGATTTATTCCAGAACTTGTCTGGGGACGTTAACCACTGATTCTATAATTTGTCTTTCAAGTATATCGGTGGGTGCCACGATATCTTAATCGACTAGAATTACAGATGGTCAAAGGGTTTAACAGATTTATTTTGCGTTATACGCTACTGTTAAAGGGACATCACGCTACTATATGTATTATTTAATATACGGTATGAGAGCAATATCGCACGAAGCAATGTCAGGGTGAAGAGGCAAGTCGTTTCCAAGGTCTACCCAGAGCTTGGTTTAGCCGAGACACGAGGATCTGAACTTTGCATTCCTAATACTCTGCCTACCAATAATACTTTAATATAGTAGTGGCTTTATTGTACTTTAATAAGTACAGACATTTCATCTTACTGTAGTTACGTATTTATAATATAATACGGACAGTAAGGAAAGATAAAAAATAATTATTTCTTCGCCGTCTCACTAAATATAATATAAGTAATTACGTACGTAATAAACACGAATATATTGCACTATTCTACAAAATAATCGCCAAAATAATATTCTACTAAATTAAATTAAAGAAAACGATTATAATAGAATTACATAGTAATACATACATAAATATAAAAATAATAAAATAATATAAAATAATAGAGTCACACACCCACTCCATATGTTGTTACGTTATGGAGTCCCTAGATGTTTGAAGGATTAGGGAGGTGGTCGTGGGAAGAGAATCTTGCCTTCCACAGTTTCCGGAGAGTCCTCCATTCCCTTCCGATAAACACAAACGACCGACTGGGTGATTGAGTCGCTGCATCCTGAATACAATTCCAGGTTTCCTCTTCGTCCTGGAATAGTGACGATAGAAACATCGCTCAAAGTATATGACGGCGTCACAAAGCCGATTCCAGGAGCTATAGTGGTCCGTCGCTCTCTGCAGGAGAGGTGAGA
>JAUCBJ010000757.1:0-101309 GCA_032718475.1 Nemertoderma westbladi | reverse complement strand
GGTTTGGAATTGATCCCAGAGGTGTGCCAGCTTGTGGCTTTGTGGTTTCTGTGTGGTTGTGTGGCTTGTTTTACTGTATATTAGTTCTTAATACCAATAATGCTACAGTATCTCAATTACGTTGAGGATAACGTACTTCACCAATAATACCAATAAGTTAAATACACCAAAGGGGTTTGAGGGGTTGGACGCACAGTGTACGTCATATCATTACACGAAGTGGGGCCTTCGCGCAGCACGTGAAATGAGTTAATGCTAAGTATCAACTCGAAAGGATTATAAAAACATAGGAGAAGATTTTCCCGGAAAACGTTAACCCTCTAGCGGGAGACTGGGTAACTGAAGAAGGAAGGATTAGTTTCCCTACAAAGCCACAGCCTATGGTCTATTACATATCTACCAAGTTTCCGATTGACGGATCATAAATAACGAAATGTTGGAAGGTTTTCACTTTCATACATTTAGCCCTCTAGCGGCATATTAAAGAACTACGGATCGATCACCTTCCTCACAAAGACGAGGCATGTGGTCTAGTACATACCGGTACTGTATATTCCAAAATTCAGCTTAAATAGATTAAGATCAAGGAATTCGCGAAGGTTATCACTTTCCTACATTTCGCCCTCTAGCGGCAGACTCGAAAACTCCGGACCGATTACTGTCCACACAAAGACTTAGGATGTCTTCTAGTACATATATGACAAGTTTCAGCGTAATCAGATCATAAACAACTAAATGGAAGAATAATTTCACATTCGGGACATTTCGCCCTCTAGCGGCAGACTGGAGAACTGCAGACAGATTAGCCTCCTTTGAAATTTACAGCTAATGGTCTAGTACATACTTCCCAAGTTTCAGCTTAAACGGATTAAAAGCAAAGAAATGGGTGGCCATTTAATGCTTAGACATGTGGCCCTCTAGCGAGAGACCATTGCACTGATGGTGTCTGAAAGTCTCTCAAAAATCTAAATTTTTGATCATATTGATACCTACACATTTTCAACTTGGCAGCTTTAAATCCGACAAAGTTATTAGCATGTCAAAATCGTATCGACAACGACGACGACGACGACAAATATTTGCAAAAATTGACCCACCCCTTAAAAGTGTCAATTCGCTAAGGCTCCGCCAACTTCGTGGCTCGCCCCACAAGTAAATTATTTTGAGAGGTGAGTCTGCAGAGATCTAAGAGCTAAGGGCTGTAGCCACAACGCACTCTTGTCATGGCCCATATCTGCCTTGCATCCTTAAATGGTCACCCAACGAGTGCCAGTTTCCTCTAGGGAGTATAATTCTGTGGGGACCGCCCCTGCACTGGAAATAACTTTGTACGTAATCCTTGGATGTATGCCAATCTCAGCCTAATACCGTTAGTGAATTCATGTCCGAAACTAGTAACATCAAATTTAAAATTATATACAATGCGCTGCAGGCGATGGAATGTTAGTATGTTACCTGATATATCCCTATAACCCAAATTAGATCCTTCCAGGCTTCCCGATTCTCCATGGTTGTTGCAATTTCACTTCTCCCAAGTCCAGTGTCCCTTTCAAGTTGGTCTACATAAGTCATAGCCGGTCATAGTAGGCTCAAGCAGTCAGAATATTTTCTTTCAGTAACCAAGTCTACGACTTGCTACTACTACTACTACTACTAGGTCGAGCGAACTCGGACAGTGGAAATGAAATCCTTCCAGGCTTCCCGATTCTCCATAGTTGTCGCAATTTCGTTTCTCCCAAGTTCAGTATCCCTTTCAAGTTGATCTATATATGTTATGGCAGGTCGTCCACGACTACGCTTTCCATGAGTTGGTTGCCAGAGAAGTAGATCTGGTATGACCTCGTCTTTACTTCGCCAGCAGTGCCCACTGAAACTTTATCTGCGTTCGCGGAGGGTGGTTGATACAGGTGGTATTGTACCATAAAGCTCGGCGTTTGTCATGTGTTGTCTCCAGCTGATGTTTAGGGCTGCCCTTAGTAGTCTTGTGTAGCAACCATCAATTCGTTGTTCAAGTGATTTAGTCAGTGTCCAGGTCTCACCCCCGTATAAAAATACACTTTCCACTGTGGCTCGAAAGAACTTGGTCTTCAGGTGCCTGGAGAGATCTGATTTCCAGATGGTATCCATTTTTGATAGAGCTACCCAAGCCTTTGCTTTCCTAACTTCTATGTCCTTTTTGCTACTCTCTATCCATGATCCAAGGTACTGGAAGTCATCGACCTTCCTTAGTTGATTATTATCAATGGTTGTCAAGTTTCCATCAACATTAAAGGTCATGAATTCGGTCTTGGTAGCATTTATATGCAATCCAACCTCCTTAGCAGCCCTCTCCACTTTATTTAGTAGAAGCTGTGCATCTGTTAGCGTATTAGAGAGCAGGGCGATGTCATCCGCAAAGTCGGTGTCTGTGACTGTAGTTGCCGGATATCTACTACTTCTGCGTTCTTGAAGTGTGAATCCCAGATCTTCACCCTTTGTGGCCGTCCCCATTGCGTAATCCAGCACAATTACAAATAGTAATGGTGCTAATGTGTCACCTTGCAGTACGCCAGCCAGGATTGAGAAAAATTCAGTTTCACCATCTGGTGAGAGTACCTGCGCTTCTGTGTCACAATATAGCAATCCAATGCCAGCAACAATTACTTCTGGTATTCCATAAGCTCTTAAGATTTCAAGCATTTTACCTCTATGGATGGAGTCGAATGCCTTCTTGAAGTCCACAAAAGTCATGACTGCGGGGAGATTATTTGACTTAATTCCTTCAATTAGTCTCCGCAGTGCAAGTATCTGAGCTATTGTTGATCTACTTGGTCGAAATCCGTTTTGGCTCTTACGCAGTAGTTTCTCTATGTGAGGCCTAATCCTATATAGAATCATTTTATTGTATATTTTGGCAGCTACCACAAGCAGACAGATCCCACGATAGTTTGTTGGTATGCCGAGGTCTCCTTTCTTGGGGAGAGGCTTTAGTTGACCTTTAGTCCAAATTGGTGGTGGCTTTTCCCCTTTTAACATCCGGTTGCAAACATTCAATAATGGTCTATTTAGCACTCCGGTTTTCCATACCTCCGCTGGGATTTCATCTAATCCACTCGCTTTATTATTGGACATGCTTTTAATGCTTCTTTGGAGTTCGGCAGGTGTGAAGTCCCCTGTTTCTATAGGTAGTGTCTTGTCATATATTTTCCTTATAGGGCTGACCTCGATGTTTGGTGGCTGCCCAAGCAAGTTGCTGAAGTGATTTTTCCACTTCCCAACACGTTCTTCAGGATTATCGGCTTTGAGGCGCCCCTTTGCACAACTTTTCCGACCAGATACCTCATTTACAGTTTGCCAGGTAAGTCTTGATTGTTGCTGTATGTGAGCAGTTGTAATTGCTTCAGTTTTATCCTGTATGTACTTTTCCTGGCTGATGTTGTAGGCCAATTTAAGATCGTCCTTAGCTTTCTCAACCTTGTTAATGTTTTCGGTTGTTGGTTGTTCGGTTTTAACTTTGTAGGCTATCTTAAGATCTTCTCTCTTACAAGTAACCTCAGAGTTTTGCCATGGCACATACTGTTTTCGTTTAGGTTTCTGGGGGATATGCCTCTTAGCTGATTCCTTGTGGGCTGTTATTATATTCTGGTATATTGAATCGGTGGATTGGTCTTCATCCATTGACTGAAGTGCTTCAAAGCGGTTTTGAACTTCTACTGTATAAGCACCCTTTACAGCATTGTCAGTTCTGAGTTTCTCCCAGTCATAGTTGATTTGCTTGCTTGTCCTGGGTTTGCTGGCTCTCAAACTGAGTCTGATCTCTGCAGTCACAATTCTGTGGTCCGAACCAATTAGGTTGAACGAGCTGTATGCCTCGCAGTTGATCATGCTATTTCTCCACTTTTTGTTTATAAGGATGTAATCCAGTTGTGCTTTGGTTCCATTAAGGTATTGAAAGGTCCATAGCTTCCCCTTACTCTTTTCGAATGTGTTGTTTGTTGGTATCAATTCACATTCTTCCATTAGGTCTAAGAGTAAGTACCCATTTCTGTTAGAACTGGTGTTATAGGTGTAACCCTTGATGTCTTCTGGGCCAATTTGCGCATTCAGGTCACCAGCAATGACTTTAACATTGTGTTTCGGGATGTCCTTAATAAGTCCAGTCAGTTCTTCATAAAACTTGACTGCTTGTTCTGGCTCTGATGCATTGGTTGGACTGTAGCAACATATAACTGTTGTCTTGGGATTCCCATCAAATGTTGCGATCATAACCCTGGAATTTATAGATTCGATGTTGTTTAGGGTCTTAAGTGCAAATGGGCTTAACAGAATTCCTACTCCACCAATTGATGCATTGGCCGAGTTTCTTACTGCTGAGCTTGTTACTAACGTCCATCCATTTCCAATGTCATTGTACCTCATGGCAGTGTCTTCATGACAAATCCGATGTTCTTGGATGCAGATGATGTCGATGTTATATTCCATTGCCAGAGCGACCATGTCACCCTGTTTGCTCTGTGCTTTCAGCGTGCGTGCGTTCATTGTAGCAATCTTTAGTGTCTTTTTACATTTCAACAGGTTGGTTCTTCTTTCTTCTCTGTCTTCTGTTCCAGTAGCCAATTTATCGACCCCAGCCTGGGGACGACTTGCTATGCATGCAATAATTAATAAATATTTAAAATAAATGCTTCATTTCACATTGCAATTGGGACTGATAAAATGAATCATATCCTCGAGTTAGTATTATAGACTTGTTAGTAACTGTTTCATTTAATTAATGTGTTTTAATATGTGTTTGTCAAACTCTCTTTATGGTCACAAATTTCCCGAACACCTTATGTTTTATTCTCGCTCAATGGTCACTTGCTGTAGTACAAAAATCACATTATGGTGTAAATCTACATATTGAACACCATTAGGTACCCTTTTGTATATATACATACATACATACATACATACATATACTATTTGTATTCACTAGGTGCATAAGAAACCCTTGGCTGAGGTTGAGATAGCTGCTATATGCAAGGATTCTATTAAAGGTTTAAATTACCTCCACGCTAATCGTAAAATACATCGGGATGTTAAAGCCGGTAAGTTTGGTGGCTTCGTTAGGTGCGCTAGCTTATCCGTAGTTTGGTATATCCGTGGTTAATAATGACTTATATAATTTGTATTGTGCTTGGGAAGTGCTGCCTTATATTGAGATTATTTTACAGGGTATTATAATTGCAAATAGTTAATGCCAATGTTGGCCTATACTCCTTCTGTACACGCGGTCAATGACCCAATACAAGTAGGTTAAACAACATTGTTTGCTTTACAGGCGTTTGAATTAATTAATATCCTAGCCACTAACCATTTGTTGTTAGTTATCCTGTCGCCACCCAAACAAATCCTCACACCATCACTGTTCATTCAACCTATCCGCAATAAGTAATATTTGTTAAACATATTGGTATTTGAGTTTACAACTGACCTTGTTGTTCCATCAACAACTCCTTTTTAACATCCTCACTTATTGAATTCTGTTATTTCTATGACCTTGACTCACAGGCACCGACACCAATTAATATTACATTAACATTCCCTCCTGGTATGTGTAAAGAACAATATATTTACGCTAATGGGGACCTCGCCCGGCTGCTGTGGTTACTTAGTGTAGTTTATGCGATAAGTGGAATCTTTTATTGTCAGGGCCTTCAAATATTTGTGATGGGATTGTACGGAGTATTCCACAAAATTTTTATAATTTTCCTTGGGCACATCTTAGAAATTTGTCATAGACGTCCAGGTGGGATCGAACTGGTGACTTCCAGCTTGGAAGTCTGCCGCTCTATCTATTCAGCTAGCGGCTCAGGTAAAGGTAGATCTGCAAATACTCTGATACCTGGTATGTCCGCAATTTCCGTCCTCATGACCAATGTGCCCCTTTGCTCAATCCTAATGTTACTCTGTGGCACTGCGCTCAATCCTACTGTTACTCTGTGCCACTGCGCTCAATCCTACTGTTACTCTGTGCCACTGCGCTCAATCCTACTGTTACTCTGTGCCACTGCGCTCAATCCTACTGTTACTCTGTGCCACTGCGCTCAATCCTACTGTTACTCTGTGCCACTGCGCTCAATCCTACTGTTACTCTGTGCCACTGCGCTCAATCCTACTGTTACTCTGTGCCACTGCGCTCAATCCTACTGTTACTCTGTGCCACTGCGCTCAATCCTACTGTTACTCTGTGCCACTGCACTCAATCCTACTGTTACTCTGTGCCACTGCGCTCAATCCTACTGTTACTCTGTGCCCCTTTGCTCAATCCTAATGTTACTCTGTGCCACTGCGCTCAATCCTACTGTTACTCTGTGCCACTGCGCTCAATCCTACTGTTACTCTGTGCCACTGCGCTCAATCCTAATGTTACTCTGTGCCACTGCGCTCAATCCTACTGTTACTCTGTGCCATTGCGCTCAATCCTACTGTTACTCTGTGCCACTGCGCTCAATCCTACTGTTACTCTGTGCCACTGCGCTCAATCCTAATGTTACTCTGTGCCACTGCGCTCAATCCTACTGTTACTCTGTGCCACTGCGCTCAATCCTACTGTTACTCTGTGCCACTGCGCTCAATCCTACTGTTACTCTGTGCCACTGCGCTCAATCCTAATGTTACTCTGTGCCACTGCGCTCAATCCTACTGTTACTCTGTGCCACTGCGCTCAATCCTACTGTTACTCTGTGCCACTGCGCTCAATCCTACTGTTACTCTGTGCCGCTGCGCTCAATCCTACTGTTACTCTGTGCCACTGCGCTCAATCCTACTGTTACTCTGTGCCACTGCGCTCAATCCTAATGTTACTCTGTGCCACTGCGCTCAATCCTACTGTTACTCTGTGCCACTGCGCTCAATCCTACTGTTACTCTGTGCCACTGCGCTCAATCCTAATGTTACTCTGTGCCACTGCGCTCAATCCTACTGTTACTCTGTGCCACTGCGCTCAATCCTACTGTTACTCTGTGCCACTGCGCTCAATCCTACTGTTACTCTGTGCCACTGCGCTCAATCCTAATGTTACTCTGTGCCACTGCGCTCAATCCTACTGTTACTCTGTGCCACTGCGCTCAATCCTACTGTTACTCTGTGCCACTGCGCTCAATCCTACTGTTACTCTGTGCCGCTGCGCTCAATCCTACTGTTACTCTGTGCCACTGCGCTCAATCCTACTGTTACTCTGTGCCACTGCGCTCAAGGCTCAATCCTACTGTTACTCTGTGCCACTGCGCTCAATCCTACTGTTACTCTGTGCCACTGCGCTCAATCCTAATGTTACACTGTGCCACTGCGCTCAATCCTACTGTTACTCTGTGCCACTGCGCTCAATCCTACTGTTACTCTGTGCCACTGCGCTCAATCCTACTGTTACTCTGTGCCACTGCGCTCAATCCTACTGTTACTCTGTGCCACTGCGCTCAATCCTACTGTTACTCTGTGCCACTGCGCTCAATCCTACTGTTACTCTGTGCCACTGCGCTCAATCCTACTGTTACTCTGTGCCACTGCGCTCAATCCTACTGTTACTCTGTGCCACTGCGCTCAATCCTACTGTTATACTTTACCGTCCGTATGATTTACAATGAAAGGGTAGTGTACAGTAGGAGGAACATTAATCATGAACTATCAAGGCCACTTAAATTAATAATACACTACACACTCTACAAATTTTTCGCGTTTTTGATTTTCAATTACTTGGATCTACAACGCCACTGACGCACCGTTGTTGAACCGGTAGGCCTATGTACCACTAGGTACAACAACGCCACTGACGCACCGTTGTTGAACCGGTAGGCCTATGTACCACTAGGTACAACAACGCCACTGACGCACCGTTGTTGAACCGGTAGGCCTATGTACCACTAGGTACAACAACGCCACTGACGCACCGTTGTTGAACCGGTAGGCCTATGTACCACTAGGTACAACAACGCCACTGACGCACTGTTGTTGAACCGGTAGGCCTATGTACCACTAGGTACAACAACGCCACTGACGCACCGTTGTTGTACCGGTAGGCCTATGTACCACTAGGTACAACAACGCCACTGACGCACCGTTGTTGAACCGGTATGTACCACTAGGTACAACAACGCCACTGACCCACCGCAAAATCACAAAACGATTAACATAACACATTATTGCCTAAGGCAATGTTTCCAATGGATTCCAAAGCAATCTTTTAGTATCTTGGAATTGTTTTCTTCCCTTCGGGCATTTTATTTTACTTCCCTCGTTGCAAGGAAACTCATCCATTAGCGATTGATTGATATACCGTGAATATTTATTGTAACCTGGGCCGTAGTGGGGGGCAATAACGGTAGATTAGCTGTCATAAATCCTATTTCCACAATTTCCTATTTCGTAGTCGAGTTATGAATTACTGTTCCGTAAGTAATGTGCTTGTCATCACACAACCATCACATCACCCACGACAGTGCGAACATCCGAACTTCCGAACAACAGTATACTTATTGTTCCTTTATATATTAAGTTTACGTGGAACAAACTTTATATTTAATGCTACCGGTATCATTAGTTGCCTCAAACAGTTTTCGTATTTATTCTTCTGTATCCTTTGTAGTGAAGTGTCTTAAACCTTTTATCTAACCAATAATCGGCAATTCTTATTTTACAACCTAAACAAGTGAAACAATCATATAATAATACATGGAGGTGGAGGTTGTGTATGTTGCAGACAATATATTGTTTTCTTGGATTTCTTCTTTATAAATAACCATTGATTTGCTTTGTTGATTAGTATTTAACGGTTGATTTATTCAGCCAATTCCTTTTATCCACTACGTATTTCCCTGGTAACTAATCTTCCCGTATTTCCCTGGTAACTAATCTTCCCGTATTTCCCAGGTAACTAATCTTCCCGTATTTCCCAGGTAAGTAATCTTCCCGTATTTCCCAGGTCACTAATCTTCACGTATTTCCCTGGTAACTAATCTTCCCGTATTTCCCAGGTAACTAATCTCCCTGTTTTTCCCAGGTAACATTCTACTGACTGATAGAGGAACAGTGAAACTCGGCGACTTTGGTTCGGCCTCTCTCAGCTGCCCGGCCAACTCGTTCGTGGGCACCCCCTATTGGATGAGCCCCGAAGTTATACTCGCAATGGATGAGGGCCAATACTCAGAGAAAGCAGATATATGGAGTTTAGGTGAGTTGTAGTCACTTTATATATGGAGTTTAGGTGAGTTGTAGTCACTTTATTCTACATTAAATTAGTATTTCCTGCTGTAATTAGGTTTAAAGTGATGTATGTTATGCACATCGGTTTATTTCACTATAATGCTGTTTATTTCACTATAATACTGTTTATTTTACTCAAGTGCACCTAATTTTAATGCATTTGACCAGTTCAACACTCTCTCTATCATGCTAACTATTTTATTTTCCAGTTTACCATACCGTTTAGCATACTCTTCTCTCTATCATGCTAACTATTTTATTTTCCAGTTTACCATACCGTTTAGCATACTCTTCTCTCTATCATGCTAACTATTTTATTTTCCAGTTTACCATACCGTTTAGCATACTCTTCTCTCTATCATACTAACTATTTTATTTTCCAGTTTACCATACCGTTTAGCATACTCTTCTCTCTATCATGCTAACTATTTTATTTTCCAGTTTACCATACCGTTTAGCATACTCTTCTCTCTATCATGCTAACTATTTTATTTTCCAGTTTACCATACCGTTTAGCATACTCTTCTCTCTAGCATGCTAACTATTTTATTTTCCAGTTTACCATACCGTTTAGCATACTCTCCTCTCTATCATGCTAACTATTTTATTTTCCAGTTTACCATACCGTTTAGCATACTCTTCTCTCTATCATGCTAACTATTTTATTTTCCAGTTTACCATACCGTTTAGCATACTCTCCTCTCTATCATGCTAACTATTTTATTTTCCAGTTTACCATACCGTTTAGCATACTCTTCTCTCTATCATGCTAACTATTTTATTTTCCAGTTTACCATACCGTTTAGCATACTCTTCTCTCTATCATGCTAACTATTTTATTTTCCAGTTTACCATACCGTTTAGCATACTCTCCTCTCTATCATGCTAACTATTTTATTTTCCAGTTTACCATACAGTTTAGCATAATCTTCTCTAAGTAAGAATTTAGCTTTAACTTTTAAGAAATTTATATCTTGGGAACCAAATATATTTGCCTACTGGTATAAAATTAAAACCTAAAACATTCAGTATGACTCGAGATCTTCTAGTACCATAATACAGTAGTAAAGTACCAATAACAAGAACAAATAAGTCTTCAAAACTAATATTATTAAATAAATATAATTGATACAGTTAATTACATCCTAACTCTTTGTGGCCATTAACATAAATAGTTACAATGCCTCTATCTCTATTTTCTGTCGTAGAAAGTGGATACCATTCAAATAAGCAAATTCTACGTGAATTGATACATTTTACGTAATAAATTCAATGTAATGAAGTGAAGATTTCTATGGACCAATTATTTATAATATCGTGACCATAGAGAGAGAAGAACAAACACCAAAAAGTACAGTTTCGAGAGAAACTCAAAAACTAAATGATTTGTCCCACCAGTGTAGATCCCCAAAAAGTACAGTTTCGAGAGAAACTCAAAAACTAAATGATTTGTCCCACCAGTGTAGATCCCCAAAAAGTACAGTTTCGAGAGAAACTCAAAAACTAAATGATTTGTCCCACCAGTGTAGATCCCCAAAAAGTACAGTTTCGAGAGAAACTCAAAAACTAAATGATTTGTCCCACCAGTGTAGATCCCCAAAAAGTACAGTTTCGAGAGAAACTCAAAAACTAAATGATTTGTCCCACCAGTGTAGAACCCCAAAAAGTACAGTTTCGAGAGAAACTCAAAAACTAAATGATTTGTCCCACCAGTGTAGATCCCCAAAAAGTACAGTTTCGAGAGAAACTCAAAAACTAAATGATTTGTCCCACCAGTGTAGATCCCGTCTCCTGAAACTAAATGATTTGTGCCACCAGTGTAGATCCCGTCTCCTGAAACTAAATTATTTGTCCCACCAGTGTAGATCCCGTCTCCTGAAACTAAATGATTTGTCCCACCAGTGTAGATCCCGTCTCCTGAAACTAAATGATTTGTCCCACCAGTGTAGATCCCGTCTCCTGAAACTAAATGATTTGTGCCACCAGTGTAGATCCCGTCTCCTGAAACTAAATGATTTGTCCCACCAGTGTAGATCCCGTCTCCTGAAACTAAATGATTTGTCCCACCAGTGTAGATCCCGTCTCCTGAAACTAAATGATTTGTGCCACCAGTGTAGATCCCGTCTCCTGAAACTAAATGATTTGTCCCACCAGTGTAGATCCCGTCTCCTGAAACTAAATGATTTGTGCCACCAGTGTAGATCCCGTCTCCTGAAACTAAATGATTTGTCCCACCAGTGTAGATCCCGTCTCCTGAAACTAAATGATTTGTGCCACCAGTGTAGATCCCGTCTCCTGAAACTAAATTATTTGTCCCACCAGTGTAGATCCCGTCTCCTGAAACTAAATGATTTGTCCCACCAGTGTAGATCCCGTCTCCTGAAACTAAATTATTTGTCCCACCAGTGTAGATCCCGTCTCCTGAAACTAAATGATTTGTGCCACCAGTGTAGATCCCGTCTCCTGAAACTAAATTATTTGTCCCACCAGTGTAGATCCCGTCTCCTGAAACTAAATGATTTGTCCCACCAGTGTAGATCCCGTCTCCTGAAACTAAATGATTTGTCCCACCAGTGTAGATCCCGTCTCCTGAAACTAAATGATTTGTCCCACCAGTGTAGATCCCGTCTCCTGAAACTAAATGATTTGTCCCACCAGTGTAGATCCCGTCTCCTGAAACTAAATGATTTGTCCCACCAGTGTAGATCCCGTCTCCTGAAACTAAATGATTTGTCCCACCAGTGTAGATCCCGTCTCCTGAAACTAAATTATTTGTCCCACCAGTGTAGATCCCGTCTCCTGAAACTAAATGATTTGTGCCACCAGTGTAGATCCCGTCTCCTGAAACTAAATTATTTGTCCCACCAGTGTAGATCCCGTCTCCTGAAACTAAATGATTTGTCCCACCAGTGTAGATCCCGTCTCCTGAAACTAAATGATTTGTCCCACCAGTGTAGATCCCGTCTCCTGAAACTAAATGATTTGTCCCACCAGTGTAGATCCCGTCTCCTGAAACTAAATGATTTGTCCCACCAGTGTAGATCCCGTCTCCTGATTTTTTGCACAGAGGTGGAAATATACTGTGAGCAATTTTAATTTTAATTATTTAATTTAAAAAAAAAACGGTTTTTGGGGTTAATTTTCCGAGAAGCAGAAAAACATAATGAAAATTAACATTACTCTTTAGTTACGTTTTGCCGGGATTTTGTTAGAGAGATATATAGAACAAACAACATAATTTCCATGACTTGTGTTTGGGTCTGGGTTGTTTTACCTCTGATAATTTATAACTTTAATGTTGTCTGGGTTATTCTGATTCTCATTATCCCAATATCTTGTAAATGGACCAATATAGTGTTCTAGGATTGAACATTGATGCGTAACGCCATCTTGCGTCATTTACATTACATCTTCTTCATTCCCCAACAGGAATTACCTGCATAGAGTTGGCTGAACGCAACCCCCCTTTGTTTAACATGCACTCAATGTCTGCCCTGTATCACATCGCACAAAACGACCCACCTTCACTGAAGTACCTGGATCAATGGTCGGATAGATTCGTCAACTTTGTAGTATCCTGTTTGATGAAAGAACCCAGTGAGTATAACCCACGTAGTTTAAGTAATATATCACTTTATTTGACCAATATGAGTCGATTTACTAAGTAAGATACAAGAATTCGTTAAAATAGTATGAATGTTGTACCGGTATTATGAGAATAATTAGAATATATAATATTAAGTAAATCTGCATAACCTTTTGTTCCATTAACAGATAAGCGCCCTACAACGGATGAATTATTGCTCACTCCCTTTATAACCCATCCGCGGTCTAGCACAGTGATACTGGAACTGATAGAGCGCACAAAGAATTCAGTCAGGGATCTAGATAACTTAAATTATAGGAAAGCCCAGGTTGGTCAACATTTATTTTAGGAAACCCCTGGTTTTTAAATTAAATTTAGGAAAGCCCAGGACGTGACTACAAGTTAACTGTATGGTTTATTTTAGTGTTTAAACGGTATCAGACTTTGAGATTTTCGGGATCGGGACCGGGATTATAACTTTCCGGATCCCTTTGGATTAAATTTCTTAAAGTTATTTATGGCGGGTTTTGGGATACACCCACTTTATCTTACACTTCTGAATTATAAGTAAAATAAAGTTCTATTAAAATTATTTTGCAATTGATTACCGGATTGTTTTCTGACATAAAAATCCCATCTAATTAAAACATTTCCGATCTCCTGGAACTATTTATCAAATATTCAACAAATTTACTTCACTATATACTTCAAGAACCCGGTAAAAAAATAAAAATAAAAAAAAAAATTTAGCAGGGACCCTGCTTTCGGGATCGGGATCCCGTTTAAACACTAATTTATTTCAGTACGTGATAGTCAAAATTGTATATATTCCATATGGCACTCTGGCTCCATCCATTCTGATCGTTACTGTATGGCAGTTAATCCATTCTGATCGTTACTGTATGGCAGTTAATCCATTCTGATCGTTACTATATGGCAGTTAATCCATTCTAATCGTTACTGTATGGCAGTTAATCCATTCTGATCGTTACTGTATGGCAGTTAATCCATTCTGCTCGTTACTGTATGGCAGTTAATCCATTCTGCTCGTTACTGTATGGCAGTTAATCCATTCTGATCGTTACTATATGGTAGTTAATCCATTCTGATCGTTACTGTATGGCAGTTAATCCATTCTGATCGTTACTGTATGGCAGTTAATCCATTCTGCTCGTTACTGTATGGCAGTTAATCCATTCTGCTCGTTACTGTATGGCAGTTAATCCATTCTGCGCGTTACTGTATGGCAGTTAATCCATTCTGATCGTTATGTATGGCAGTTAATCCATTAGGCTCGTTACTGTATGGCAGTTAATCCATTCTGATCGTTACTGTATGGCAGTTAATCCATTCTGCTCGTTACTGTATGGCAGTTAATCCATTCTGATCGTTACTGTATGGCAGTTAATCCATTCTGCTCGTTACTGTATGGCAGTTAATCCATTCTGATCGTTACTGTATGGCAGTTAATCCATTCTGCGCGTTACTGTATGGCAGTTAATCCATTCTGATCGTTATTGTATGGCAGTTAATCCATTATGCTCGTTACTGTATGGCAGTTAATCCATTCTGATCGTTACTGTATGGCAGTTAATCCATTCTGCTCGTTACTGTATGGCAGTTAATCCATTGTGATCGTTACTGTATGGCAGTTAATCCATTATGCTCGTTACTGTATGGCAGTTAATCCATTCTGATCGTTACTGTATGGCAGTTAATCCATTCTGCTCGTTACTGTATGGCAGTTAATCCATTGTGATCGTTACTGTATGGCAGTTAATCCATTCTGCTCGTTACTGTATGGCAGTTAATCCATTCTGATCGTTACTGTATGTATGGCAGTTAATCCATTCTGCTCGTTACTGTATGGCAGTTAATCCATTCTGCTCGTTACTGTATGGCAGTCAATCCATTCTGCTCGTTACTGTATGGCAGTTAATCCATTCTGCTCGTTACTGTATGGCAGTTAATCCATTCTGCTCGTTACTGTATGGCAGTTAATCCATTCTGCTCGTTACTGTATGGCAGTTAATCCATTCTGATCGTTACTGCATGGCAGTTAATCCATTCTGATCGTTGCCGAATGGCAGTTAATCCATTCTGCTCGTTACTGTATGGCAGTTAATCCATTCTGATCGTTACTGTATGGCAGTTAATCCATTATGCTCGTTACTGTATGGCAGTTAATCCATTCTGCTCGTTACTGTATGGCAGTTAATCCATTCTGATCGTTACTGTATGGCAGTTAATCCATTCTGATCGTTACTGTATGGCAGTTAATCCATTCTGATCGTTACTGTATGGCAGTTAATCCATTCTGATCGTTACTGTATGGCAGTTAATCCATTCTGCTCGTTACTGTATGGCAGTTAATCCATTATGATCATTGCCGAATGGCAGTTAATCCATTCTGCTCGTTACTGTATGGCAGTTAATCCATTCTGATCGTTACTGTATGGCAGTTAATCCATTCTGATCGTTACTGTATGGCAGTTAATCCATTCTGCTCGTTACTGTATGGCAGTTAATCCATTCTGATCGTTGCCGAATGGCAGTTAATCCATTCTGCTCGTTACTATATGGCAGTTAATCCATTCTGATCGTTACTGTATGGCAGTTAATCCATTTTGCTCGTTACTGTATGGCAGTTAATCCATTCTGATTGTTGCCGAATGGCAGTTAATCCATTCTGCTCGTTACTATATGGCAGTTAATCCATTCTGATCGTTACTGTATGGCAGTTAATCCATTCTGATCGTTACTGTATGGCAGTTAATCCATTCTGCTCGTTACTGTATGGCAGTTAATCCATTCTGCTCGTTACTGTATGGCAGTTAATCCATTCTGCTCGTTACTGTATGGCAGTTAATCCATTCTGCTCGTTACTGTATGGCAGTTAATCCATTCTGCTCGTTACTGTATGGCAGTTAATCCATTCTGCTCGTTACTGTATGGCAGTTAATCCATTCTGCTCGTTACTGTATGGCAGTTAATCCATTCTGCTCGTTACTGTATGGCAGTTAATCCATTCTGATCGTTACTGTATGGCAGTTAATCCATTCTGCTCGTTACTGTATGGCAGTTAATCCATTCTGCTCGTTACTGTATGGCAGTTAATCCATTCTGCTCGTTACTGTATGGCAGTTAATCCATTCTGCTCATTACTGTATGGCAGTTAATCCATTCTGCTCGTTACTGTATGGCAGTTACTCCATTCTGATCGTTACTGTGTGGCAGTTAATCCATTCTGCTCGTTACTGTATGGCAGTTAATCCATTCTGATCGTTACTGTATGGCAGTTAATCCATTCTGATCGTTACTGTATGGCAGTTAATCCATTCTGCTCGTTACTGTATGGCAGTTAATCCATTCTGATCGTTACTGTATGGCAGTTAATCCATTCTGCTCGTTACTGTATGGCAGTTAATCCATTCTGATCGTTACTGTATGGCAGTTAATCCATTCTGATCGTTACTGTATGGCAGTTAATCCATTCTGCTCGTTACTGTATGGCAGTTAATCCATTCTGCTCGTTACTGTATGGCAGTTAATCCATTCTGCTCGTTACTGTATGGCAGTTAATCCATTCTGCTCGTTACTGTATGGCAGTTAATCCATTCTGATCGTTACTGTATGGCAGTTAATCCATTCTGCGCGTTACTGTATGGCAGTTAATCCGTTCTGATCGTTACTGTATGGCAGTTAATCCATTCTGATCGTTGTCGAATGGCAGTTAATCCATTCTGTGCGTTACTGTGTGGCAGTTAATCCGTTCTGATCGTTACTGTATGGCAGTTAATCCATTCTGATCGTTACTGTATGGCAGTTAATCCATTCTGATCGTTGCCGAATGGCAGTTAATCCATTCTGTTCGTTACTGTATATATGGCAGTTAATCCATTCTGATCGTTACTGTATGGCAGTTAATCCATTCTGATCGTTACTGTATGGCAGTTAATCCATTCTGCTCGTTACTGTATGGCAGTTAATCCATTCTGCTCGTTACTGTATGGCAGTTAATCCATTCTGCTCGTTACTGTATGGCAGTTAATCCATTCTGCTCGTTACTGTATGGCAGTTAATCCATTCTGCTCGTTACTGTATGGCAGTTAATCCATTCTGCTCGTTACTGTATGGCAGTTAATCCATTCTGATCGTTACTGTATGGCAGTTAATCCATTCTGATCGTTACTGTATGGCAGTTAATCCATTCTGATCGTTACTGTATGGCAGTTAATCCATTCTGATCGTTACTGTATGGCAGTTAATCCATTCTGCTCGTTACTGTATGGCAGTTAATCCATTCTGATCGTTGCCGAATGGCAGTTAATCCATTCTGCTCGTTACTGTATGGCAGTTAATCCATTCTGATCGTTACTGTATGGCAGTTAATCCATTCTGATCGTTACTGTATGGCAGTTAATCCATTCTGCTCGTTACTGTATGGCAGTTAATCCATTCTGATCGTTACTGTATGGCAGTTAATCCATTCTGCTCGTTACTGTATGGCAGTTAATCCATTCTGCATCGTTACTGTATGGCAGTTAATCCATTCTGCTCGTTACTGTATGGCAGTTAATCCATTCTGATCGTTGCCGAATGGCAGTTAATCCATTCTGCTCGTTACTGTATGGCAGTTAATCCATTCTGATCGTTACTGTATGGCAGTTAATCCATTCTGATCGTTACTGTATGGCAGTTAATCCATTCTGCTCGTTACTGATATGGCAGTTAATCCATTCTGCTCGTTACTGTATGGCAGTTAATCCATTCTGCTCGTTACTGTATGGCAGTTAATCCATTCTGCTCGTTACTGTATGGCAGTTAATCCATTCTGCTCGTTACTATATGGCAGTTAATCCATTCTGCTCTTTACTGTATGGCAGTTAATCCATTCTGCTCGTTACTGTATGGCAGTTAATCCATTCTGCTCGTTACTGTATGGCAGTTACTCCATTCTGATCGTTACTGTATGGCAGTTAATCCATTCTGCTCGTTATTGTATGGCAGTTAATCCATTCTGCTCGTTACTGTATGGCAGTTAATCCATTCTGCTCGTTACTGTATGGCAGTTAATCCATTCTGCTCGTTACTGTATGGCAGTTAATCCATTCTGCTCGTTACTGTATGGCAGTTAATCCATTCTGATCGTTACTGTATGGCAGTTAATCCATTCTGCTCGTTACTGTATGGCAGTTAATCCATTCTGATCGTTACTGTATGGCAGTTAATCCATTCTGATCGTTACTGTATGGCAGTTAATCCATTCTGCTCGTTACTGTATGGCAGTTAATCCATTCTGATCGTTACTGTATGGCAGTTAATCCATTCTGCTCGTTACTGTATGGCAGTTAATCCATTCTGATCGTTACTGTATGGCAGTTAATCCATTCTGATCGTTACTGTATGGCAGTTAATCCATTCTGCTCGTTACTGTATGGCAGTTAATCCATTCTGCTCGTTACTGTATGGCAGTTAATCCATTCTGATCGTTGCCGAATGGCAGTTAATCCATTCTGCTCGTTACTGTATGGCAGTTAATCCATTCTGCTCGTTACTGTATGGCAGTTAATCCATTCTGCTCGTTACTGTATGGCAGTTAATCCATTCTGCTCGTTACTGTATGGCAGTTAATCCATTCTGCTCGTTACTGTATGGCAGTTAATCCATTCTGATGTTTACTGTATGGCAGTTAATCCATTCTGCTCGTTACTGTATGGCAGTTAATCCATTCTGCGCGTTACTGTATGGCAGTTAATCCGTTCTGATCGTTACTGTATGGCAGTTAATGCATTCTGATCGTTGCCGAATGGCAGTTAATCCATTCTGTTCGTTACTGTATGGCAGTTAATCCATTCTGATCGTTACTGTATGGCAGTTAATCCATTCTGATCGTTACTGTATGGCAGTTAATCCATTCTGATCGTTGCCGAATGGCAGTTAATCCATTCTGTTCGTTACTGTATATAGGCAGTTAATCCATTCTGATCGTTACTGTATGGCAGTTAATCCATTCTGCTCGTTACTGTATGGCAGTTAATCCATTCTGCTCGTTACTGTATGGCAGTTAATCCATTCTGCTCGTTACTGTATGGCAGTTAATCCATTCTGCTCGTTACTGTATGGCAGTTAATCCATTCTGCTCGTTACTGTATGGCAGTTAATCCATTCTGCTCGTTACTGTATGGCAGTTAATCCATTCTGCTCGTTACTGTATGGCAGTTAATCCATTCTGCTCGTTACTGTATGGCAGTTAATCCACTCTGCTCGTTATTGTATGGCAGTTAATCCATTCTGCTCGTTACTGCATGGCAGTTAATCCATTCTGCTCGTTACTGTATGACAGTTAATCCATTCTGCTCGTTACTGTATGGCAGTTAATCCATTCTGCTCGTTACTGTATGGCAGTTAATCCATTCTGATCGTTACTGTATGGCAGTTAATCCATTCTGATCGTTACTGTATGGCAGTTAATCCATTCTGCTCGTTACTGTATGGCAGTTAATCCATTCTGATCGTTACTGTATGGCAGTTAATCCATTCTGATCGTTACTGTATGGCAGTTAATCCATTCTGATCGTTACTGTATGGCAGTTAACCCATTCTGATCGTTAATGTATGGCAGTTAATCCATTCTGCTCGTTACTGTATGGCAGTTAATCTATTCTGATCGTTACTGTATGGCAGTTAATCCATTCTGCTCGTTACTGTATGGCAGTTAATCCATTCCGATCGTTACTGTATGGCAGTTAATCCATTCTGATCGTTACTGTATGACAGTTAATCCATTCTGCTCGTTACTGTATGGCAGTTAATCCATTCTGCTCGTTACTGTATGGCAGTTAATCCATTCTGCTCGTTACTGTATGGCAGTTAATCCATTCTGATCGTTACTGTATGGCAGTTAATCCATTCTGCTCGTTACTGTATGGCAGTTAATCCATTCTGATCGTTACTGTATGGCAGTTAATCCATTCTGATGGTTTCCTTTAACAGAAGCTCTTGATATCGGACCGCAGTAACGGGTCCCTATGCATCCCTGGTGGGACCGGTGACTCCGCAGTCAATGAGGTGGTACCGGACAGGGACAGCGAGGAAACCGGAAGTGAGGAAGGCCTGCGTAGCTGCAGTGTTAGCAGCATCAGTAGCGAGTCCAGTCTAGTAGGTAGTGTGGTCAGCGACGTTGCTACGCAACCAGAACAGGATGATACGTCCGCCTCACCCAATGGTGATCAACCTAGTCCAGTAACACCAACACCTACACTGCAACCTATTAATCACGCACCATTTCGGAGCAAGTGAGTATTTATTGAACGAATTATTCCCTAAATTATTATCTAATATGTTATTGTTGTAGGGAACTTAAGGATAGTGTATTCATTGGTGAATGGTTGCATGTTGGGGATAAATGCCATACCTTTAGCTAATCCAATGTCCAATAATAAAGCGAGTGGATTAGATGAAATCCCAGCGGAGGTATGGAAAACCGGAGTGCTAAACAGACCATTATTGAATGTTTGCAACCGGATGTTAAAAGGGGAAAAGCCACCACCAATTTGGACTAAAGGTCAACTAAAGCCTCTCCCCAAGAAAGGAGACCTCGGCATACCAACAAACTATCGTGGGATCTGTCTGCTTGTGGTAGCTGCCAAAATATACAATAAAATGATTCTATATAGGATTAGGCCTCACATAGAGAAACTACTGCGTAAGAGCCAAAACGGATTTCGACCAAGTAGATCAACAATAGCTCAG
Organism: Nemertoderma westbladi; assembly: GCA_032718475.1. Lineage (NCBI taxonomy): Eukaryota > Metazoa > Xenacoelomorpha > Nemertodermatida > Nemertodermatidae > Nemertoderma > Nemertoderma westbladi. The sequence continues at coordinate 80,746 of JAUCBJ010000757.1, read as the reverse complement.
ATACTTGCACTACGGAGACTGATTGAAGGAATTAAGTCAACGAATCTCCCCGCTGTCCTGACTTTTGTGGACTTCAAGAAGGCATTCGACTCCATCCATAGAGGTAAAATGCTGGAAATCCTAAGAGCTTATAGAATACTAGAGGTAATTGTGGCTGGCATTGGATTATTATATTGTGACACAGAAGCGCAGGTACTCTCACCAGATGGTGAAACTGAGTTTTCTCAATCCTGGCTGGCGTACTGCAAGGTGACACATTAGCACCATTACTATTTGTAATTGTGCTGGATTACGCAATGAGGACAGCCACAAAGGGTGAAGATCTGGGATTCACACTTCAAGAACGCAGAAGTAGTAGATATCCGGCAACTACAGTCACAGACACCGACTTTGCGGATGACATCGCCCTGCTCTCTAATGCGCTAGCAGATGCACAGCTTCTACTAAATAAAGTGGAGAGGGCTGCTAAGGAGGTTGGATTGCATATAAATGCTACCAAGATCGAATTCATGACCTTTAATGTTGATGGAAACTTGACAACCATTGATAATAATCAACTAAGGAAGGTCGATGACTTCCAGTACCTTGGATCATGGATAGAGAGTAGCAAAAAGGACATAGAAGTTAGGAAAGCAAAGGCTTGGGTAGCTCTATCAAAAATGGATACCATCTGGAAATCAGATCTCTCCAGGCACCTGAAGACTAAGTTCTTTCGAGCCACAGTGGAAAGTGTATTTTTATACGGGGGTGAGACCTGGACACTGACTAAATCACTTGAACAACGAATTGATGGTTGCTACACAAGACTACTAAGGGCAGCCCTAAACATCAGCTGGAGACAACACATGACAAACGCCGAGCTTTATGGTACAATACCACCTGTATCAACCACCCTCCGTGAACGCAGATTAAGATTCAGTGGGCACTGCTGGCGAAGTAAAGACGAGGTCATACCAGATCTAACGTTCTCTGGCAACCAACTCATGGAAAGCGTAGTCGTGGACGGACCGGCCATAACATATATAGATCAACTTGAAAGGGATACTGAACTTGGGAGAAACGAAATTGCGACAACTATGGAGAATCGGGAAGCCTGGAAGGATCTCAACTCCACTGTCCGAGTTCGCTCGACCTAGTAGTAGTAGTAGTAGCCTTTAGCTATGTTTGTATTTGTAAGCATCTCGGTTTATTACTGTGTTCCGTATGTTTTGTGTTTCAGTGCCGACGTCGCGGTAACCGATGGACCGACCGGACCCAATGTCCGGGACAGCCATGGGTTCGCCACAATTCGGACTACAGAAATCGTAACCCGACAGATTAAAGAACACGCACCAGAGAATGAGGTCTGTCTGCAATATTATAATTATTCTTATAAAGAGCTTAATTATTGTTTCAGTTGTTAAGGGCTGCGTCATAATATTTCATGATTGGCTAGAACTGTACGAGATAAATTTTCATGCTGTGTTATGAACTCTATCGCTGTATCTAATGCGCCATCAATCTGCACTGAAATTTTCCGATGATGCCGTGGTTTACAAATCCTATAGCCCCCCCCCCCCCCCCTCCCCTGGTTAAGTTTCAGTATTTTGTTATTATGTTTCTTCAGACAATCTAATGAAGATTTCATATCTTCAAACGCCTTAACAAGGTTTCTTTTAATTTTCGAGTTATCGCAGTCTGTTTGTACGACTGTCTCTTTGTCAACATGTGAGAAAGACAAACTAGATTCCACCAAATATTTAAATTGACGTCGGATTAAAATATTATCACGGTGGTGTGTTTCCTTCTGCCATACATTATTACCAAGACATGCAGTTATTTTACATGCAGTAAGGTTTAAACTATGAACCCAATTTTCTCGGAATGTAATTTTTCATTTTCAAATGACACCTAAGCCGCAATTTCATAACCAATTTTCGATTTTTTTTGTTTTGTAATAGTTACTCTTATTAAAAATTATTTTTTTAAGAAAATTACAATTTTAACCGATATTGGGTGGGGGTACCCCCTTAAAGTTTTATGGTTTTCTTAATATTTCAAGAATGGGCAAACGCAATTGATGAACTAACATTTCGATTTTATTCATTTTGAGTTTCAACATATTTATTTATATTTACCTCCAGTATCGAGAGAACATGGCGGGGTACAAACGAATGCGGCGTCTTCATCAGAATCAGTTGAAGATGTTAGAAGATAAGTTGGAAACTGAGATGAATGAACTAGCTAACAAACTCGAGAAGGAGTTGGATGTGAGTGTCTCTCCGGGTGTTTGTCAGCTGTTAGTAGGTAGATAGTGACCGCTTATTGGTGGCGAATCAACCGGAACTCTCGTACTATATAGCCTTGTAGCCGCAATTATAAGCAGCATCTTAGAGATTAACGTAAGTGTCAACACTGGCGTTACCGAAAAGACATAGTTTATATCGCGTTTATTTCATTCCAGTCGCTCCTTCAGAGCCACAGTAAAGAGATCGAGAAATGTCGTACGAAACGGGTCCAGGAGTTAGAGAAACACGCAAAGAACCACGGAATAGAGTTAACTCGTCTCCAGAAGCACTTGAAACAGGAACAAGAGGGAGAGCTGAAGGCGTTACAGACGAGACACAAGCACGATTACAAGAAAAGGGTAGGTATTGCAATAATTTATCGAAAATGTAGTAATATATCATTACGCTAAGGCTTCGATAAACTCGTGACTCGCCCCTCCAAATGTTCTAATGTATTAAATATGTGGCTTCTGTTAGCCACATATTTTTTCACGAATATTTAATAAACATTTATTTACTTTATATCAGGTTGACATTCTTAAGAAAGGGAACGCTTCTAAAGATTCCTTGAAGTCTTACATGGACGACATGACGGCCTATAGAATAGAAGAAGAGGACAATCTGTCTCACAAACTCCGACAATCTATAGACCTACAAGTGAGACGTCAGAAGCGAAGCATGTTGCTGCAGAGACACATATGCGAGGAGGTAAGCATGTTGCTGCAGAGACATATATGCGAGGAGGTAAGCATGTTGCTGCAGAGACATATGTGCGAGAAGGTAGATATGTTGCTGCAGAGACATATGCGAGGAGGTAAGCATGTTGCTGCAGAGACATATGCGAGGAGTTAGGTATGTTGCTGCATAGACATATATGCGAGGAGGTAAGCATGTTGCTGCAGAGACAATGTGCGAGGAGGTAGATATGTTGCTGCAGGCACATATGCGAGGAGGTAAGCATGTAACTGCATTACATATGCGAGGAGGTAAGCATGTTGCTGCAGGCACATATGCGAGGAGGTAAGCATGTTGCTGCAGGCACATATGCGAGGAGGTAGATATGTTACCGCAGAGACATATGCGAGGAGGTAGGATTGTTGCTGCAGAGAAATATACGAGGAGGCAGATATGTTACTGCAGAGACATTTATGCGAGGGGGTAAGCATGTTACTGCAGAGACATATGCGAGGAGGTAGGTATGTTGCTGCAGAGACATATATGCGAGGAGGTAAGCATGTTGCTGCAGAGACAATGTGCGAGGAGGTAGATATGTTGCTGCAGGCACATATGCGAGGAGGTAAGCATGTAACTGCAGCACATATGCGAGGAGGTAAGCATGTTGCTGCAGAGCACATATGCGAGGAGGTAAGCATGTTGCTGCAGGCACATATGCGAGGAGGTAGATATGTTACCGCAGAGACATATGCGAGGAGGTAGATATGTTGCTGCAGAGACATATGCGAGGAGGTAAGCATGTTGCTGCAGAGACATATGCGAGGAGTTAGGTATGTTGCTGCATAGACATATATGCGAGGAGGTAAGCATGTTGCTGCAGAGACAATGTGCGAGGAGGTAGATATGTTGCTGCAGGCACATATGCGAGGAGGTAAGCATGTAACTGCATCACATATGCGAGGAGGTAAGCATGTTGCTGCAGGCACATATGCGAGGAGGTAAGCATGTTGCTGCAGGCACATATGCGAGGAGGTAGATATGTTACCGCAGAGACATATGCGAGGAGGTAGATATGTTACTGCAGAGACATATATGCGAGGAGGTAAGCATGTTACTGCAGAGACATATATGCGAGGAGGTAAGCATGTTGCTGCAGAGACATATGTGCGAGAAGGTAGATATGTTGCTGCAGAGACATATGCGAGGAGGTAAGCATGTTGCTGCAGAGACATATGCGAGGAGGCAGATATGTTACTGCAGAGACATTTATGCGAGGGGGTAAGCATGTTACTGCAGAGACATATGCGAGGAGTTAGGTATGTTGCTGCATAGACATATATGCGAGGAGGTAAGCATGTTGCTGCAGAGACAATGTGCGAGGAGGTAGATATGTTGCTGCAGGCACATATGCGAGGAGGTAAGCATGTAACTGCATCACATATGCGAGGAGGTAAGCATGTTGCTGCAGGCACATATGCGAGGAGGTAAGCATGTTGCTGCAGGCACATATGCGAGGAGGTAGATATGTTACCGCAGAGACATATGCGAGGAGGTAGATATGTTGCTGCAGAGACATATGCGAGGAGGTAAGCATGTTGCTGCAGAGACATATGCGAGGAGTTAGGTATGTTGCTGCATAGACATATATGCGAGGAGGTAAGCATGTTGCTGCAGAGACAATGTGCGAGGAGGTAGATATGTTGCTGCAGGCACATATGCGAGGAGGTAAGCATGTAACTGCATCACATATGCGAGGAGGTAAGCATGTTGCTGCAGGCACATATGCGAGGAGGTAAGCATGTTGCTGCAGGCACATATGCGAGGAGGTAGATATGTTACCGCAGAGACATATGCGAGGAGGTAGATATGTTACTGCAGAGACATATATGCGAGGAGGTAAGCATGTTACTGCAGAGACATATATGCGAGGAGGTAAGCATGTTGCTGCAGAGACATATGTGCGAGAAGGTAGATATGTTGCTGCAGAGACATATGCGAGGAGGTAAGCATGTTGCTGCAGAGACATATGCGAGGAGTTAGGTATGTTGCTGCATATACATATATGCGAGGAGGTAAGCATGTTGCTGCAGAGACATATGTGCGAGAAGGTAGATATGTTGCTGCAGAGACATATGCGAAGAGGTAAGCATGTTGCTGCAGAGACAATGTGCGAGGAGGTAGATATGTTGCTGCAGGCACATATGCGAGGAGGTAAGCATGTAACTGCATTACATATGCGAGGAGGTAAGCATGTTGCTGCAGGCACATATGCGAGGAGGTAAGCATGTTGCTGCAGGCACATATGCGAGGAGGTAGATATGTTACCGCAGAGACATATGCGAGGAGGTAGGATTGTTGCTGCAGAGAAATATACGAGGAGGCAGATATGTTACTGCAGAGACATTTATGCGAGGGGGTAAGCATGTTACTGCAGAGACATATGCGAGGAGTTAGGTATGTTGCTGCATAGACATATATGCGAGGAGGTAAGCATGTTGCTGCAGAGACAATGTGCGAGGAGGTAGATATGTTGCTGCAGGCACATATGCGAGGAGGTAAGCATGTAACTGCATCACATATGCGAGGAGGTAAGCATGTTGCTGCAGGCACATATGCGAGGAGGTAAGCATGTTGCTGCAGGCACATATGCGAGGAGGTAGATATGTTACCGCTGAGACATATGCGAGGAGGTAGGATTGTTGCTGCAGAGAAATATACGAGGAGGCAGATATGTTACTGCAGAGACATTTATGCGAGGGGGTAAGCATGTTACTGCAGGCACATATGCGAGGAGGTAGATATGTTACTGCAGAGACATATATGCGAGGAGGTAAGCATGTTACTGCAGAGACATATATGCGAGGAGGTAAGCATGTTGCTGCAGAGACATATGTGCGAGAAGGTAGATATGTTGCTGCAGAGACATATGCGAGGAGGTAAGCATGTTGCTGCAGAGACATATGCGAGGAGTTAGGTATGTTGCTGCATAGACATATATGCGAGGAGGTAAGCATGTTGCTGCAGAGACATATGTGCGAGAAGGTAGATATGTTGCTGCAGAGACATATGCGAGGAGGTAAGCATGTTGCTGCAGAGACAATGTGCGAGGAGGTAGATATGTTGCTGCAGGCACATATGCGAGGAGGTAAGCATGTAACTGCATCACATATGCGAGGAGGTAAGCATGTTGCTGCAGGCACATATGCGAGGAGGTAAGCATGTTGCTGCAGGCACATATGCGAGGAGGTAGATATGTTACCGCAGAGACATATGCGAGGAGGTAGATATGTTGCTGCAGAGACATATGCGAGGAGGTAAGCATGTTGCTGCAGAGACATATGCGAGGAGTTAGGTATGTTGCTGCATAGACATATATGCGAGGAGGTAAGCATGTTGCTGCAGAGACAATGTGCGAGGAGGTAGATATGTTGCTGCAGGCACATATGCGAGGAGGTAAGCATGTAACTGCATCACATATGCGAGGAGGTAAGCATGTTGCTGCAGGCACATATGCGAGGAGGTAAGCATGTTGCTGCAGGCACATTCGCGAGTAGGTAGATATGTTACCGCAGAGACATATGCGAGGAGGTAGGATTGTTGCTGCAGAGAAATATACGAGGAGGCAGATATGTTACTGCAGAGACATTTATGCGAGGGGGTAAGCATGTTACTGCAGGCACATATGCGAGGAGGTAGATATGTTACTGCAGAGACATATGCGAGGAGGTAGGTATGTTACTGCAGAGAAATATACGAGGAGGCAGATATGTTACTGCAGAGACATTTATGCGAGGAGGTAAGCATGTTACTGCAGGCACATATGCGAGGAGGTAAGCATGTTGCTGCAGGCACATATGCAAGGAGGTAAGCATGTTGCTGAAGGCACATATGCGAGGAGGTAAGCATGTTGCTGCAGGCACATATGCGAGGAGGTAAGCATGTTACTGCAGGCACATATGCGAGGAGGTAGATATGTTACTGCAGAGACATATGCGAGGAGGTAGGTATGTTACTGCAGAGACATATGCGAGGAGGCAGATATGTTACTGCAGAGACATTTATGCGAGGAGGTAAGCATGTTATTGCAGGCACATATGCGAGGAGGTAAGCATGTTGCTGCAGGCACATATGCGAGGAGGTAAGCATGTTGCTGCAGGCACATATGCGAGGAGGTAAGCATGTTGCTGCAGGCACATATGCGAGGAGGTAAGCATGTTGCTGCAGGCACATATGCGAGGAGGTAAGCATGTTGCTGCAGGCACATATGCGAGGAGGTAAGCATGTTACTGCAGGCACATATGCGAGGAGGTAGATATGTTACTGCAGAGACATATGCGAGGAGGTAGGTATGGTACTGCAGAGACATATGCGAGGAGGTAAGCATGTTGCTGCAGGCACATATGCGAGGAGGTAAGCATGTTGCTGCAGGCACATATGCGAGGAGGTAAGCATGTTACTGCAGGCACATATGCGAGGAGGTAGATATGTTACTGCAGAGACATATGCGAGGAGGTAGGTATGGTACTGCAGAGACATATGCGAGGAGGCAGATATGTTACTGCAGAGACATTTATGCGAGGAGGTAAGCATGTTATTGCAGGCACATATGCGAGGAGGTAAGCATGTTGCTGCAGGCACATATGCGAGGAGGTAGGTATGTTGCTGCAGGCACATATGCGAGTAGGTAGGTATGTTGCTGCAGGCACATATGCGAGGAGGTAGATATGTTACCGCAGAGACATATGCGAGGAGGTAGGATTGTTGCTGCAGAGAAATATACGAGTAGGCAGATATGTTACTGCAGAGACATTTATGCGAGGGGGTAAGCATGTTACTGCAGGCACATATGCGAGGAGGTAGATATGTTACTGCAGAGACATATGCGAGGAGGTAAGCATGTTGCTGCAGGCACATATGCGAGGAGGTAGATATGTTACTGCAGAGACATATGCGAGGAGGTAAGCATGTTGCTGCAGGCACATATGCGAGGAGGTAGATATGTTACTGCAGAGACATATGCGAGGAGGTAGATATGTTACTGTAGAGACATTTATGCGAGGGGGTAAGCATGTTACTGCAGGCACATATGCGAGGAGGTAGATATGTTACTGCAGAGACATATGCGAGGAGGTAGGTATGGTACTGCAGAGACATATGCGAGGAGGCAGATATGTTACTGCAGAGACATTTATGCGAGGAGGTAAGCATGTTGCTGCAGGCACATATGCGAGGAGGTAAGCATGTTACTGCAGAGACATATGCGAGGAGGTAGGTATGTTACTGCAGAGACATTTATGCGAGGAGGTAAGCATGTTATTGCAGGCACATATGCGAGGAGGTAAGCATGTTACTGCAGAGACATATGCGAGGAGGTAGGTATGGTACTGCAGAGACATATGCGAGGAGGCAGATATGTTACTGCAGAGACATTTATGCGAGGAGGTAAGCATGTTATTGCAGGCACATATGCGAGGAGGTAAGCATGTTACTGCAGAGACATATGCGAGGAGGTAGGTATGGTACTGCAGAGACATATGCGAGGAGGCAGATATGTTACTGCAGAGACATTTATGCGAGGAGGTAAGCATGTTATTGCAGGCACATATGCGAGGAGGTAAGCATGTTGCTGCAGGCACATATGCGAGGAGGTAGGTATGTTGCTGCAGGCACATATGCGAGGAGGTAGGTATGTTGCTGCAGGCACATATGCGAGGAGGTAGATATGTTACCGCAGAGACATATGCGAGGAGGTAGGATTGTTGCTGCAGAGAAATATACGAGGAGGCAGATATGTTACTGCAGATACATTTATGCGAGGGGGTAAGCATGTTACTGCAGGCACATATGCGAGGAGGTAGATATGTTACTGCAGAGACATATGCGAGGAGGTAAGCATGTTGCTGCAGGCACATATGCGAGGAGGTAGATATGTTACTGCAGAGACATATGCGAGGAGGTAAGCATGTTGCTGCAGGCACATATGCGAGGAGGTAGATATGTTACTGTAGAGACATTTATGCGAGGGGGTAAGCATGTTACTGCAGGCACATATGCGAGGAGGTAGATATGTTACTGCAGAGACATTTATGCGAGGGGGTAAGCATGTTACTGCAGGCACATATGCGAGGAGGTAGATATGTTATTGCAGAGACATATGCGAGGAGGTAAGCATGTTGCTGCAGGCACATATGCGAGGAGGTAGATATGTTACTGTAGATATATATGCGAGGAGGTAGATATGTTACTGCAGAGACATATGCGAGGAGGTAGGTATGTTGCTGCAGGCACATATGCGAGATATGTTACTGCAGAGACATATGCGAGGGGGTAGATATGTTACTGCAGAGACATATGCGAGGAGGTAGATATGTTACTGCAGAGACATATGCGAGGAGGTAGGTATGTTGCTGCAGGCACATATGCGAGGAGGTAGGTATGTTGCTGCAGGCACATATGCGAGGAGGTAGATATGTTGCTGCAGGCACATATGCGAAGAGGTAAGCATGTTGCTGCAGAGACATATGTGCGAGAAGTATATATCTGTAATCTGCCAAATTTCAGCTTGATCATAATATCCGAATCGAACAAGGATTTCACTTTGGAACATTTCGCCATCTAGCCGCAGACTAGAGAACTGCAGACGGATGAGTCTCATTTGAATTTCACAGTTAATGGTGTAGTGCAAATCTGCCACGTTTCACCGTTGAACGGATTAAAATAAAAGAAATGGGAGTACATTTATTGTTTCGATAATAGCCCTCTAGCAGGAGACTGTTGAACTGCTGGTGTCTGAAAGTCGCTAAAAATTATCAACTTTTGGTCTTATTTAATATCTACAAATTCTAATCAGTGTCAGTTCGCTAAGTTTCCGCCAACTTCGTCGCTCGCCCCACAAAAATCTCTGTAATTTGTATCTTATTAGTTAGAGTTATTAATTACGCTTTTTTTATATCGTGCAGAATCTTGTCTACACTGAACTAAGGAAGTTACGATCACAAAAAGATGAAGTTCATAAAATGTTGCTCAGGAACCATGACCATAGACAACAAATGGAATACAAACATTTAATGACAGTACACGGTAAGTATTTAATGTCTTATTTCCACGAAGCTAAGGAAAATCAACTACTTTCGCTAAGAAAGATTTTCCTTAGCTGAGATGGTCTATTCATAGTGGGCTATTTTACTTGTGTGAGGCAGATTTGGGGTTTTTTGATAGGTGAAAAAACTAGCCTTTAAAAGTACCCTGAAATTTTGCATGTATATACTACTCGGCGAGACGCATCTTTTGGGCCGGGTCTCATATCCAGGAAAAATCTGGTTTCCATGGCAACGGACTTAGAAAAAAGTCTATGTATTTCAAGTCAATATTTATAACTCTATTTGTAGGAAAACTATAATAGATTTAAACTTGGGGTTTCTCAACTCAACTATAAGGTCCATAGCAGAGCCGATTGAGGTTAAATATAAAATCCAGTTACCTTGGCAACCGGGCTAAACAGATGTTAAAATTTATAAAATGTTAATTTGAAGCCTAAGGTTAAGGTGTTATGACTTGGGACCAACCCCTACCCCCACTATATAACTTATTCTGCGTCCAAATTTCATTGTTTAATTTTGCAGTTACCATGACAACCGCTAAAAACAGATGTTTTTATACAAAAATAACTCATTTGGACATAGACTTCGCGATAAAATTTTACGAAACTGGGAATGTGTTATCTGGACAATTAGTTGGAACTTTTACTGAAACTGAAAACATTCCAGAAATATCTTGTTACCATGGTAACTGGAGTTTATTAAAGTCTATATCATTCAAGTCTAAATTCAATACTCTATTTGTAGCAAAATAATGTAATAAATATAAATTTGGGATTTTGCAACTCATCTATAAGGTCCATATACAATCCATTCGAGGTTAATTACACAATCCAATTACCATAGCAACAAGACTAAACAGATGTTAACATTTCTAAAATGATAATTTGAAACACAAGTTAATAGTATTATGACTTGGGACCAAGACCTACCCCCCTTATATGACTTATTCTGCATCCGAATTACATTGTTCTATTTCTCAGTTTCCATGACAACCACTGCAAACAGATGCATTTTGATAGAAAATCGGTAATTTGGACATAAACTACAATATTTTCTGAAACTTGGTATGTGTTATCTGAACCACAATCTGGACTGAATCTTTTTTCAAAGGTAAAACCAACAGTTCCAGAGAATTCTAGTTTCCATGGGAATATAAGTTATTTATTGGCAAAGGCTTCTAAACTAGGCTAAGCAACGAACCAAATTGTGGCCCTTTGTTTAATTTTCCTTAGCTTCGAGGTTGCATTTCCTTTAGGAAATGCCTTTCTAGTAAACTTGAATGCTCCACGAAGCTAAGGAAAATCAACTACTTTCGCTAAGAAAGATTTTCCTTAGCTGAGATGGTCTATTCATAGTGGGCTATTTTACTTGTATGGGGCAGATTTGGTTTTTTTTGACCGGTGAAAAAACTAGCCTTTAAAAGTACCCTGAAATTTTGCATGTATATACTACTCGACGAGGCGCATCTTTTGGGCCGGGTCTCATATGCAGGAAAAATCTGGTTTCCATGGCAACGGACTTCAAAAAAAGTCTATGTATTTCAAGTCAATATTTATAACTCTATTTGTAGGAAAACTATAATAGATATAAACTTGGGGTTTCGCAACACAACTATAAGGTCCATAGCAGATCCGATTGAAGCTAAATAGAAAATCCAGTTACCTTGGCAACCGGGATAAACAGATGTTAAAATTTATAAAATGTTAATTTGAGGCCTAAGGGCAAGTTGTTATGACTTGGGGCCAACCCCTACCCCCACTATATAACTTATTCTGCATCCGAATTACATTGTTCTATTTTTCAGTTACCATGACAACCGCTGAAAACAGATGTTTTTATTCAAAACTTATTCATTTGGACATAGACTTCACGATAAAATTTTACAAAACTGGGTATGTGTTATCTGGACCACTAGTTGGAACTTTTAGTGAAACTCAAATCATTCCAGAAATATCTAGTTACCGTGGTAACTGGAGTTTATTACAGATTATATCATTCAAGTCTATATTCATAACTCTATTTGTAGAAAAACCGCAATAGATATAAACTTGGGGTTTCTCAACTCAACTATAAGGTTCATATCCAAGCCGTTCGAGGTTAATTAGAAATTCCAGTCACCATAGCAACAAGACTAAACAGATGTTAAAATTTATAAAATGATAATTTGAAGCACAAGTACTATTAAGACTTGGGACCAACACCTACCCCCACTATATGACTTATTCTGCATCCGAATTACATTGTTCTATTTTTCAGTTTCCATGACAACCACTACAAACAGATGCATTTTGATAGAAAATCGGTAATTTGTACATAAACTACAATATTTTCTGAAACTTTGTATATGTGTTATCTGAACCACAATCTGTACTATACATTTATTATAGGAAGGGATCTAGGGGTCTTTACCTCGAATGATAAGTTTATTTTACCGAAAATAACTTATCTTTTATTGGCGCAATTGTAGGACTAATCCCATCACATGCGTACTTTTTAACCGGGTAGTGTACAAATTTAAGAATCGCGTAATTTTTCTTGAAATTAATATCTCATATCACTCCAAACCACGTACGCGTTTCGACCTTACTGGGTCTCATCAGCGTGGTGTCGGATTCGAACCTGGGACCTCGAGGTGGAAGCCGAGACTACAACCACTAGGCCACAGGTTCTTGAGATATGGAGTATTAATTTCAAAGCCAGCTGCCATTTTATTAGCCCCTGAGTTTTTGATTATTGATAGTAACAATGTGTTGGCAAGCTGTCAATAAAACAGATGTTTTTATACAAAAATTATTCATTTGGACATAGACTTCGCGGTAAAATTTTACGAAACTGGGTATGTGTTATCTGGACCACCAGTTGGAACTTTTAGTGAAACTAAAAAACATTCCAGAAATATCTAGTTACCATGGTAACTGGAGTTTATTACAGATTATATCATTCAAGTCTATATTCATAACTCTATTTATAGAATAACCGCAATAGATATAAACTTGGGGTTTCTCAACTCAATGATAAGGACAATAGTCGAGCTGATTGAGGTTAATTAGAAAATCCAGTTACCAGGGCAACCATGCTAAACAGATGTTCAAATTTATAAAATGGTTATTTGAAGCATAACATTAAGGTATTACGACTTGGGACCAATCCCTACCCCCACTATATCACTAATTACGCATCCAATTTAAATTGTCGCATTTTTCAGTTTCCATGACAACCACTACAAACAGACGTTTTAACAATTAAATCCTTTGTTTTACACATTAACTACTCAATGAAACTGAATTTCAATTCAGTTTGGATATGTGTCACCTGGAACCACAAACCGGATGGATCTTAATGTAATCCTCAGCAGTTCTAGAAAATTCCGGTTGCCATTGTAATATGAGTTTTTAAGGCATATGCCTCTTAACTCTGTAAAGCAATGAAGTGATGAGTCAAATCCACGAAGCTAAGGAAAATCAACTACTTTCGCTAAGAAAGATTTTCCTTAGCTGAGATGGTCTATTCATAGTGGGCTATTTTACTTGTATGGGGCAGATTTGGGGTTTTTTGATAGGTGAAAAAACTAGCCTTTAAAAGTACCCTGAAATTTTGCATGTATATACTACTCGTCGAGGCGCATCGTGTGGGATGGGTCTCATATCCAGGAAAAATCTGGTTTCCATGGCAACGGACTTAGAAAAAAGTCTATGTATTTCAAGTCAATATTTATAACTCTTTTGTAGGAAAACTATAATAGATATAAACTTGGGGTTTCAAATCACCACTATAATGTCCATAGCAGAGCCGATTGAGGTTAAATAGAAAATCCAGTTACCTTGGCAACCGGGCTAAACAGATGTTAAAATTTTTTAAATGATAATTTGAAGCTTAAGGTTAAGGTGTTATTACTTGGGACCAACCCCTACTCCCACTATATAACTTATTCTGCGTCCAAATTTCATTGTTCTATTTTGTAGTTTCCATGACAACCGCTGAAAACAGATGTTTTAATACAAAAATTACTCATTTGGACATAGACTTCGCGATAAAATTTTACGAAACTGGTTATGTGTTATCTGGACCACTAGTTGGAACTTTTAGTAAAACTCAAAACATTCCAGAAATATCTAGTTACCATGGTAACTGGAGCTTATTAAAGTCAATATCATTCAAGTCTATATTTTTAACTCTTGTTTGTAGGAAAACTGTATTAGATATAAATATTGGGTTTCCCAACTCAACTATAAGGAAGGTCCTTAGAGGAGCCAATTGTGGTTAATTAGAAAATCCAGTTACCTTGGTAACCAGGCTAAACAGATGTTATAATTTAAAAAATTATAATTAGAAACACAAGTTAAAGGCATTATGACTTGGGACCAACCCCTACCACCATAATATCACTTATTCTGCATCCAATCTACGTTGTTCTATTTGCCAGTTACCTTGACAACCACTGCAAACAGACTTTTTAACAAATTAATAATTAATTTTGCACATAAACTACTCAATGAAGCTTCCTTGAAGTCGATGTGTCACCTGGAACCACAAACTAGATCTTAATGTAAAACTCAGCATTTCTAGAAAAGTCCAGTTACCTTGGCAATACCGGGAGTTCTTTTAACTCGGTAAATCAATGAACTGATGAGTCAAAGAGTGTCTAATTTTCCTTAGCTTCGTGGTTGCATTTCCTTTAGGAAATGCCTTTCTAGTACACTAAAGAAAATATATCCCGGGAGTGAGAAATACACTAGGGGGGCGATATACAGAAAAGTGGTCAAATCACCTCTTCCAACGGTTCCACCTTGGTGTAGTGGTTACATTGAATTAACATCTCCCGTAGGTCGTGGGTTCGATCCTCACATGGGCCAGGGCAGTTTTCGTTTCGGCACGAATGCTTTAAAGGGACCAGCCAGGGCGGATCTCTGCCTTGCATCCTTAAGTGGTAGCTAAATGAGCACTGGAGTTTCCTCTGGGGAGTAAAGTTCTGGGGGGACCGCACTGGAAATAAGTCGTCAGACTTTGTGCGTAATCCCTGGCCTAACGGCCGAAGAAAAATTTTTTTTTTTTTTTTAACCAGTCATTATTTTGTGTAAAAAATAAAGTTTCTCAAAACCCAACATATGATATATTCTGAAAGCTCAGAGTCTGTATAATTCAGTGAGAGTATTGGCCGACCTTAAATATGATCTGTAAAAAAATATACCGCTTGTCCCTTCCTGTCCACTTCCTGTAACCATTATTTTAATACATATTCTAGGATAATTGGTTGCAGGCGCGTTTACAGGTGGGGGGAATTGTTATGGTACGACTGACACTGCCAAACACACATTATAAATGCTGCGTATGAACATTATACATCAAATGAAAGCATTTTCAAGGGCGATTTCAGAACTGTTATTGTTTTACCGATTATATGCGATTCTATTAGCTTTAACGTTGGTTACAGGAGGGGACAGTTTATGGTTTTCCCTCCCGATCTGAGGCTCTTCAAACCCACATGGGTTTGGTTTTCAAACCCACTTCTTCAAAAGTTTTCGATTAATTTCTATAATTGTTTTTGTGTGTTACAGCTGAGTAATTACGAATTCTTAAAAAAATATCAAGGTGTGCCTGTAACCACAATTGCCATTATTCAATTTTTGCCATTGGGGGACATTTTTAGTGGTGAAGTAGAAAACAAAGTGTTCCCCGGATCTCCTGTATACTAACTATACACGAAGTGGGGACTTCGCGCAGCACGAAGTTGGCAGAGCCTTAGCGAATTGACACTGTTAGGGGGTAGGTCAATTTATGCAAATAGTCACGTTGGCCCTCTAGCGGCAGACTGGAGAACTGCAGATGGATTCGCCTCCTTTGAAAGTCACAGCTAATGGTCTAATACATATCTGCCAAGTTTCAGCTTAAACGGATTAAAAGCAAAGAAATGGGAGGGCATTTAATGTTTAGACATGTGGCCCTCTAGCGGGAGACCATTGCACTGATGGTGTCTGAAAGTCTCTCAAAAATCTCAACTTTTGCTCATATTGATACCTACAAATTTTCAACTTGGCAGCTTTAAATCCGACAAAGTTATTAGCATGTCAAAATCGTAACGACGACGACGACGACAACGACGACGACGACGACAACGACGACGACGACGACAACGACGACGACGACAACTATTTGCATAAATTGACCCACCCCCTAACAGTGTCAATTCGCTAAGGCTCCGCCAACTTCGTGGCTCGCCCCACATCTACAGACTGTTGCGATGTTTCTTAAAATTAATAGCTTCCATTTGGTATATAACATATTAACGTTTATTGACTTCAGATAGAAACTAGAGCTCCTTATTTTTTTGGTCAAATCATCACGTTTTCCGTGGTTTTTGACGATATCAAGCAAAATTTAATGGTATTTATTTACAGTAGCGGTTAGCAAACATGGTTTCCTAGATTCCTGATGAAAATGTCTACCTGTAACATTTTATTTCATGAGATTTCATTCAGTAAAAATGGCATTACACCATGGTCTCACTTTTCTGTATGTTTTGGCCACTGTATGAGGGAAGTTTAACCGGCGAGTGATTTTGCATGGGGAGTGAAAATGCTCTGTTACACCGGCTTATCGATAAAACAACTCTATCGCCACCACCACTCTATCATCAATTACTTTCGCGACAGTATCTCTGCGACAGTATCTTCTCAAGAAAGCCACGGGCTGTCCGCCACGCTTATTATCTCTGAAGCTGCCAGAGAACAAGATCGTGACAGTCACAGACTGGTTCTGTGACAGTCACAGACTGGTTCTGTGACAGTCACAGACTGGTTCTGTGACAGTCACAGACTGGTTCTGTGACTGTCACAGACTGGTTCTGTGACAGTCACAGACTGGTTCTGTGACAGTCACAGACTGGTTCTGTGACTGTCACAGACTGGTTCTGTGACTGTCACAGACTGGTTCTCACTACTAATTATTGTTATGCGACGATGTTATTATCGTTATCGACTACTATATGCTCAATAAAGTCAATCAATTAACCACGATCATGTCCATATCTCCATGGTAATGTGAGATTGTATGTCGTTGGCATATCAAGCTTGAGTTTCCTCCCAAGGTCACCTTTTTTGTTTTCAAACTTCTACCCATGGTCAATAAACTTTGAGAATTATAAGTATATTAAATGTTTGTTGAAATATATTATTATTATATTTTAGGTCATAGAAACGAATTACTAGCGGCTCAACATCGGGCGGAACAGCAACATTTACGGGAATATTCTGAGCAATCCAAGACGGAACTCAGTAAGAGACATAGTCTCGAACTGCGACAACATCCCAAGAATCTTAAAACCAAGGAAGTCCTCATCAACAAACAGTTCAAGGAGGCTTGTAAGACGCAAACTCGTCAGTTCAAAGCCCTTCGCGAGCAGAAGTTAGCGAAAGCACCAAAGGAGTCGCACAAGCAGATAACCGACGGTCTCAAACTCGACCAAATGACCAAGATGGAGCAAATGCGTTCCCGTTACTCCGACAGTATAACCGAGATGCTCCATAAACAGCACCTTAAACTCGACGAGGCCCAAGAGAGCGAACTCCAAGAGCTCAACGCCAAACTCAATAAGGAATCAGAGTTGCTCGCCGCCTACCAAAGCCGAACCAAGAAGCAAACCTCGACGCAGCACAACAAGGAACGCACGGACCTGGAGCAACGAGTGAGTTTGCGACGCGCCCTCATCGAGCAACGGATTGAGGATGACCTGGCGGCCTTGGAGAGCGAAAGAGAGGCCGCGCTGGAAACCTTGGCGACACAACGGACACGGCAACTCGCCGAGTTCGATGAGGAGTCGGTTAAACTCGGCTTCCGCTTGTCCGAGGTCTCGGAGATAACGGCGGCCCGTGAACGCGGCCACCGACCCTCGTCGGACGCCGCCCTCCTTGCGTCGTCTTCCTCCAGTTCGACGCGACGGGTCGCCCAACTCCGGCCGGACACGAAGCACTCGCGGGCCGGCTCCGCTCCGGTCCCGCTGCACCCCAGTCCGGTATCCCGGACGTCCAGCAGTCCTGTTACCTCCGTCGTCTCGGAAGGACGACGTCCATCGGATGCCGCCGTCGCCTCGGATGGGCGGCGACCATCGGCGGCCAGCTCGCAGCTGCCTCCCTACGGGAGTCCTGGGAGTCGGCAAGGCGAGTTGGTGTAGCGACCGACGGAACCGGTACTGTCGGTATGCCGGTTCCACCCCGTAGAATGCGCGGATGTGTGCTACCTTACCAACATTCAGTGAGATCGAGCTACGCTGTGACGTCATTACTATTTGCCTTCTTTGTAATGCAATATGCGAGAAAGTTCTGCTAAACAAAAGCTGCAAATAATACGCGTTACCGTCGCTTCTATTATATGTCCGATTATCTGCCCGCTTGTCTGTCTGTTTGTCTGTTAGTTGACAACAAACAGACACATTTATATTTATTAATCCATTTAGTTTTGTTAGTAAAACTGAGTTTCTGATAAAATAATTGATTCGCTATTTGTTTTATATTGATAATTACCGTTTCATAACTTATCAATAATTCTTATAGTGCCATAATAATGCAGTCACTACCATAAGCTAAGTTATTCTAGTCGACGGACCACTCCACGATTAGAGTTTCAGTGTTTATTTTAATATCCAAATATTTTATATCGCAGAGTTATTCTTATTGTTCGCCCCAACTTTTAACGCTTCTCGAATTCTTTGTTTTTATTTGGTTATTTTTGTCTCACTTATCCTATTGTTATTTAACTTTTTAGCCATCCGGTTGCCATGACCACCATCATTCTAGGTTGTGCTGATAGTTCCCGTTGCCGTCTAGTGGATACATCGATTTTTTTAGATTTCTTGATTGTTAGATGCGCCCCTTAGCGGTCGTCTGTAGCATCGTGATTTAAACCAATCAAACTATTATGGGTCATCTACTTGTGCCATTGAGAATACCAATAGTAGTACGTACATCATTGAGCCATGTTGGTAACTTAATACTCTACATAAATAAATACCTTGTCTGTTTGGGTTGAGCCGCTTCGGTTACATATAAATCCTAACTAATTTTTATATTATGCGGTTTGCAATTCTTCGAATTATTGGTTACTATAATATTATTATCATTATCATTAATTGGAATTGTATTTACAGTTTTATTTCATGGGAAGACGAACAAGTGGATGACCCGATCCCCCCTCCCCCCACCCCCTCACACACCCGCCCTTGTTCGTCAATGCGTTGTCTGAGTTGAAACTTGGAAGATCCTGTACAACACAAAGGCAGCTTGGTCTCTGACTGCAGATCTTCAGTCTGCCGCCGTTATGATCTCCCCCGATCATTAGCCGCCAAGACTCTCTTCTTTTGGGACTTGCTCACAAACGTTTATTCAGTTAGATTGGCAAGCGTCGGTGGTTAATCATTCCATTATGATCATCCCCATCCCAGTAATTATGATTAAATAATTGTGTGAGCATATCCAAAATGTTTCGAAATGTCCCATGGCGTAATGTACAACGTAACCGGGGTTTTTTAAGCATAAAACGCCATCTGAAATAGATTTAACTCATCACATCCATTTCTTAGATAGTTGTGCATTATCTGGGCTGTTGTAGTATCAAATAGACTGACTACGTCAAAATATATGTAGCTATATGTACGCGACAGCTGTCCCACACGTATTGGGGGCAGAAGGTCATCATCGTCTAACCATTTAATTACTTAGATTTAGTTAAAGGACAGTGGCTTACGGGTCAGTCACAGATAAACATTATCGAATACACACATGGCTTCGTGAGGGGTTCGCCGCGGAGGATGTAACAATTGTAACTCGACTCTTGTTGACTTGATAGGTCTACACGATGGATCCCATCTCTTGGCTGTTACATGGACTGTGGGGCGAGCCACGAAGTGAGCGAAGCCTTAGCATATGGGTGCCATTGGCGAGTTGTCTGTCGTCGTCGTCTGTCGTCGTAAAATTTTGATCGCTAATAACTCGATTATTCCTCGATGAAATTAAACGAAACTTGGTACGTATGTAGTCCGTCAAAAGTTTAGAAAGAATCTGAAGTTTGTTCAAAAACGAACGAACGCAACGAGGCACAAGAGAAAGACGATCAGTATTGTGTTGAAGACTTCTGACTAACGGCAGACAACCCCCAACTCTTTAATGGTGCCCATATGCTAAAGGCTTTGCTCACTTCGTGCTGCGCGAAGGTCCCACGAACGTGTAATAGGAGGCAGCCAGTCTCACTCACTGGTTGGGTGCAATCTTCGCCCGCGTCCAACTTTCATTCACGTGGTTAATGGGTTAATCAAGTAATTTGTTGTTTTGGTTGGTACGTACTCAGCATTGTACACTGCTCCTTTCCCTTGATAGACCCTTGGTAGACCATGAGGCTCATCGTGAATTCTCAAAGTTAATTTAAAAATTCGACAAATCTCAAATATCGCGTATGCGACATATTGTTCAATATGGTTTGGCTTGTCTTTGATATTGACAGATACACTGCTAACCAACCAATCAATAATTTCTATTGGCCAAATATACTGGTCACCGTCCCCACCGCACCGTCGCGTCACCTACCAATCCGTTATTTTTATTCGCCAAATATAATTCTGGTACCCAATCTATCACTAGTTTCTAACAGAAAATGCCAATGGCAGTAAAATATAGTAGTTAGATCTCTGTGCAGCTGTTAGATTGAGAATTAAGTTCCTGCTGTAGCAGTGACTCTTGTTATATACTATAGGCCTTCACATACATAACCACCTGCGCCGCTGACATCCAATGCTCCGAACAAAGTTTAATCGAGAAATATCGCTACAGCTTTATTAATAGTCATATTGTTCCTTGTACTACATTTTTTGTTCTTTTTACAGAGTTATGAATTTATTTAAAATATATTTATTTTCTGTGTATTTATTTATTTTAGTTTAGTTTTTGTTTACTTTTTATTAATGTTGATGATGATGGGCTTGTAGTGCCGGCGGGGCGAGCAAGGCAATTAATAACACAATAGGTATAATACATTTTATACTATAACACCTTTAACACTAGAAGCCCCAAGCGGTCATTTTTGACCGTTTTGCAAATTCAAATCGAATTATCTCTGCTGCTATGTATTGTATAAATATGAAATTTCTTGACTTTTCCGGGTTTATCCTTAGGTAATCAAAAATGAAAAAGAAAATAAAAAATTTCATTTCGTTCTCTCAAAAAATTGAAATATCCGAAAAGCCCCATAGGGGTCAAAAATGACCGCTATGGCTAGATAGTGTTACGCACAGTATTAGTGAAGTGGTAGGTAAGTGAAATTAAGTTTATTGCAGGTAGGCTCAGTCTGCTATACCGTAGTAAGTATCCCAGACTCGCCTTGGTAGCTTAGTATATTTTGTGGGTTTCTATCCGATCGGATCCGCTCTGATCCGTTAGGATCCGACCCGCCCTAATACCAGCAATAGTCCACCAATCAATAAATTGTTTTTAGTAACGTAGTTTAAAATATTTTCGAGAGTGGTAATTTTAAATAGGTAATTTATAATATTCATTCAGGCAATGTGGACTGCAGTACTGCCCTACACACCACTAACCTGGCCAAAATAATGGTAGACTACGGCAGTGGGGTTTCACTAGGGTTTGTGATTTTGTGACAAGATCAGTACCGGTACACACGACACAGATACCTACTGTAAAGGTGAAAGATATTAGGTACCGGTATCAGTAAGAGGATTTCACCATGGATGCCGTTAGAAAAACCTATCCATTGCGTCAGCGGACAAGAGCAGCATCCGACACTACCAGCGGTAGTAGTACTGCTCCTGCAAGCGAATCTGCTTCTACTTGTGGGGATTTGAATGTCACGCAACAAACCCCATCTGAACCACTACCTGTACCTGTACCGGAGCTGGCACCGATAATGGTAGGCGTACCAGTATGTTCGCGCTTTCAGACCTTTGGCAGTTTAACCCACCAAATTAAGATGTCTTCTAGATATTAAATCTGTTTTTAGTCTATGACAAGTATTTGATTCACTACACTAGTCGAAACCAATCTGTGCGCGATCATTCACCCGCTGGATATTCCCGGGAGATTGGGTTCGACGGTTTAATTTTATTGCTATGTAAGCCTAATGTATTATTCGACTGACAGTACTATATAATCTCTGACAATGTTATTCACCTTCGGTAATATTAACAGTTCCTTTAGGACGTGGCGCTTTATCTATATAAACAGAGTTATGACTTAAACTACTCACAACGATATGGCTTAATTATAATTCACATATATGGCGCATTCTTTAGGAATTGCTTCTTTAACAGACTCACTCATACACAATGCTGCACAATACTGCACACTAATCTGCCAATCTTCACTGATTTTAGTCACATATAAAAGGAACACAGACTGACTCATGTAGGGTCTATCAAATAACATTAGATTCACTTCAAACCACTTTAACATAAGTCACAATCGTTTATCTGTAACCCTTCTCTCTTACCTTCGGTATATCAAGAATATTGGGTTTCGGGGTTATTTATCGTTATTCCAAATATAATTATTCATCAACCATATTATGAAGAACTGACGGTAAATAGCAGTATAAAACAACAATGAAAACACTGATTGTTATGAGTTTGCAATGTTTCAGCAGTCAGTATGTATGATCAGTTAGCAGGTGATTCCATGAGTCAGGTAGTTAAAGGATATATGTCCTTGTAATTAAACCTACTAGTGTAAGACTAAAAACAGTAAAGCACAAAATACTTCCAAGCCGTTCTTTCTTTGGCTCAGGACTGAATGTAAACACTGCACATAGGCATTGCGTCATTTCTCGGAAATTTTCTGTACAAGGAGCCACAAAAACGCTCTAATTGGCTGACTGAACTGAGAGACGCCGTAGAACAAAGGAAATCAACACGTATGAATGTCAGCTGTTAACCGTAGTCATAGTAACTACTGTTCAAGAGTAGCTATCACCCCTTTGCGTCACGAATTGCCATAGAATCATAAAATATGCCTTTCACAGTACACATACGGAGGAAATAGGTCTTAGATCCTCTAAAAACACCGATACAGCAATAATACGGTCTCTTACACTTATTAAATCAACTACAGAGTATTTTAATGTAAAAGATAATAAAAATAACGGGGCAATTCAGCAAAGGCTTTTACACCGCTCCCAGAAAATGGGATTTTCAGTCTATAAAATATAAAAATCACAGTTTCTAAAACCTAAAGATACTCTAAACAGTTAGTCTTTCTCGCGCGGACGGCGTTTACGCAGTTTTTTAAAGCTAGCAAGAGTCCTTTTCTCTTTGGGGGGAACCACTTTACTAGGAGGGCCATAACTCCTGGGTGAAGGGTGCAATATGATTGCATTAGAAGGTTTGGGTTTACTGTCGGTGTCTCGTCCATTTCGATATGCTTCTCCTCGAGCTGATTTTCCTCCGCTTGTCATGGGATATGTTCGTCCAAAACTCTCGCAGAGAATAGGGTTTTCTAAGCTTGATATCTTCTTAGAGATTCGAGATTTCCCAATCGAACCGAGATAAGGCCAATTCGTTTATCGATTGGACTTACTGTTATAACTTACGTTTATCTGAACAAACGCAGGTTTCCTTTTTGATCTTTATAGAATCACGTTTAACTCGTTTCGTACAAAACTCTCCTTCACCTTGATGAAGGGTTGTATCGCGTTAAACGGGGACGACCATACGGTAGGATAGTGATATTAGGTGTCCGCATCACAATCCGGCTAGGTAAGATGGGCGGCTAGCTAGAAATCACTGTCGGAGTGTTACCGATTAATTGTTAGGGTAGCACTAGATCTTTGAACAGTGAATACAGTCCACGAGGATCCGCGACACCACCAGGATCGCAGGTCTGAGGTCCAACTAAGGAATGAGGAGGTTTGACCGAGTATTCCGGGACTCTGATCGTAGGTTTACTCCAGGATCGTTCGAGCCGAGTGAGCATAGGTGATACGTCAACAAGTTTCGGTTTACGTGGATGTTTATGTCTTTCCGTTTATTAGTTGGGTCTAGGGCATTTATCGTAATAATACCAAAGACGCACGTCTGGTAGGGTAAACGCGGGTGATATTTATTTGTTGTTACAATGCTTCTATCAAGAATTCCAAATATACGTTGGAGTTACCGCGTCCATTTGTTTCTTAGTGTCTTTTCTTTCGAGTCGATTTCGAATAGAATTTTCGCATTCGAATTTCAGTTTATGGTTCCGACTCCGCTGGGCAGGATATATAGTCGACATAGTCCGTATTATGTAAATCGATAGGATGACCAGTGGTCAAGAAGTCCATATACGTACCATTACGATGCGTGTAGCGAGCAGTGAACTTTCTATAATCCAATTCACGCGTAAGTTGCTCTTGGGACATTGGCGGTTCGATATAACGACCACCGTCCTCCGTAGTAGTTGGATCAGCGTCGCCGCATATCAAGCTATCGACAAACGCTTGTAAAGGTAGAGTATATCGCTCCCCGATACTAAGACCATCTTCTATCAACTCCGTCATATCTGCTATATATGAGTTTATCCATATTATAATGAGTTTATATTTAGGCGAGCGGGCGTCGCTGCCTACCCAATCAACCCCCGGACAGTACGAGATCCTCAGCGCCGATGTGTCGTCGCCGCTGTGCTTTCGCCAACGACGTAGCCGCACAACGACAACGACAACCGGCACAAGTCACTCAACTGTCCGTCCCAAAGGCTTAGATGTACTTCAGGTTTCCTTGGAGAGTTAGGTTACTTTTACGATTGCGACTAGCTACTGTAAACACACCTTAGCAGTAACATTCACCTATAAACTCACAAATACCACACACACAACTTATCACAAATTACACACATTCGGGCCATTTGTCCGTTAGTCAATGCCTTCCAGAATGTCACTGTATTATTATGTATCCTTGGATACTAGCAGTGCGCTATTTATTCCCTATGCTATTCAATGGGACAAGCTTTCTATTGTTCTTTTAACTCAATTCTAATTCTAGCGTGGTTGTTGCTATGGTGACATTATGCAAAGCTAGCGGTAGAATTAGAGTAATTCCAATGCATACAGATCTGGGATGTTATTTAATAGGAATTCTTTAATAGTCAATGTCCTGTTTATACATGACTTTAAGAATTTTATCGGCTATTAACTATGTTTGGGAGACTTTCGTACACGCATACGCATAATAATATAAATCTCCGCTCCCTTGATCTATTAATTAATGGAATTTTGGGAACTTTATAAATTGCGTAAAATGGCAATTTATTAAATTCATTAAAAGGCATGAATTTAAATTTATTCCCTGAAATTTTATTATTTGATAATTAAATGGACATATTTTGATTCTAGAACATGTCTAGGGACACAAGATCCTTAATTCTAAGAAAATTGTCTCTTTAAGAATATCGGTAAATGCTACGATATCTTAATTGACTAGAATTGTTGAAGGATCTGAATTTTACAGATTTTGACTTATTAGATTTGCAAATATTAAATAATTAATATTTGAGATGGGCACCGATTTATTCCAGAACTTGTCTGGGGACGTTAACCACTGATTCTAGAATTTGTCTTTCAAGTATATCGGTGGGTGCCGCGATATCTTAATCGACTAGAATTACAGATGGTCAAAGGGTTTAACAGATTTATTTTGCGTTATACGCTACTGTTAAAGGGACATCACGCTACTATATGTATTATTTAATATACGGTATGAGAGCAATATCGCACGAAGCAATGTCAGTGTGAAGAGGCAAGTCGTTTCCAAGGTCTACCCAGAGCTTGGTTTAGCCGAGACACGAGGATCTGAACTTTGCATTCCTAATACTCTGCCTACCAATAATACTTAAATATAGTAGTGGCTTTATTGTACTTTAATAAGTACGGACATTTCATCTTACTGTAGTTACGTATTTATAATATAATACGGACAGTAAGGAAAGAGAAAAAGAATTATTTCTTGCCGTCGCATTAAATATAATATATACGTAATTAAGTAATAAACGCGAATATATATTGCACTAATCTACTAAATAATCGCTAAAATAACATTCTACTGAATAAAATTAAAGAAAACGATTATAATAAAATTACATAGTAATACATACATAAATATAAAAATAATAAAATAATATAAAATAATAGAGTCACACACCCACTCCATATGTTGTTACGTTATGGAGTCCCTAGATGTTTGAAGGATTAGGGAGGTGGTCGTGGGAAGAGAATCTTGCCTTCCACAGTTTCCGGAGAGTCCTCCATTCCCTTCCGATAAACACAAACGACCGACTGGGTGATTGAGTCGCTGCATCCTGAATACAATTCCAGGTTTCCTCTTCGTCCTGGAATAGTGACGATAGAAACATCGCTCAAAGTATATGACGGCGTCACAAAGCCGATTCCAGGAGCTATAGTGGTCCGTCGCTCTCTGCAGGAGAGGTGAGAGTCCCTGCGAGACGTCTGATGTTCCAGAGCTCCAATCGCTCTCTCTGATCTTCATGAAGGATCCACTCGCGGTGGGGAGGCCCAGATCCACGGCGTCGTCCCTGGCAACATGTAATACCGACAGATCTATCCCGGGTTCAAATAACTCCGATCCACCCGTCCGGGTTTCAGGTTCGACTTTCTCCGCTCCCTTGGCTGGTCTAATCTCAGTCGGAGTAAGATGGGGAGGCCATTCATTCTCCTTACTCAGGAAGTCGGGTTCACCTAACCGGTCTATAGTATCTGTCAGTTCTTGAGGAGTTGCTCCTCTGGAAGCGATGTCCGTTGGATTAAACTTCTTGGGGCAATATCTCCATTGATCTACATTGGAGCTAAGATTGTCATTATCTGAGGAGTGTGGTGTTCCCTCAGTTGGGTCGTCTCCCTCACTAGTATCATCTTCCCATTCACTCACCTGGCAGACGCGATCTTGAAGCAGTCTTTCCCTGAGCGTTCTACGGGAAGGTCCAGTAAGGTACCAACCTACTCTAGTTCTTACCGCATAGGTCTGTAGTGGCTGCGGTTGAGCAGGCCGTTTCTCTAATGTCTCCAGCGCCTCATGCGCGTTTTGGCCGATGAGTATTTGCACTCCAGGATAATCAGTCTGGAATCGAGGTATGTTAAGATGTTGGATGCTCTCATCCTCGTCCCAATTATAAAGGTCTGCTTGAGTAGTAGCGAAGTTCTTTATAGCCACCATTTTCACTGACCTGATGCTATGTTCTCCTAGTTCGTCCTGGGGGGTGGACAACTCACCTATATAATAGTCGGCAGCTACAGTAGAATTCCAAACCTGCATGATCCCTGACATGTTTAGCTTGGTTCGGAACTTGGGTTGTCCAGCAAAGATGACTTCGGCTAGTTCTTTATCGATGAATGTTCCTGTGCTACCGGAGTCCAGGAGGGCGTTCACTATATAGCTCTTCTGAGGTCCGTGGACCCGTAACTGGACTACAGGAAATTCTCGGATTCCTATATTGGAAGTTGGCGCTTTCCAAGATGGTTGTTGATCGGAAGTAGTTAAGGTAAGGTCGCTGTCTGTGTCTTTCTCATACACGAGTGCTCGATACACTGCGGTGGTGTTTATTAGGTAACAGGATTCGTTTTGGTCGGAGAACTCGTCCGTAT
Organism: Nemertoderma westbladi; assembly: GCA_032718475.1. Taxonomy (NCBI): domain Eukaryota; kingdom Metazoa; phylum Xenacoelomorpha; order Nemertodermatida; family Nemertodermatidae; genus Nemertoderma; species Nemertoderma westbladi. Next base: position 53,085 of record JAUCBJ010000757.1, on the reverse strand, counting down.
AGAATCCTTCCATCTCAGATTGATCAGTGTCGTTCACATCACTGAATTGGACATGTAGTTCGGACTCACTTACCTGACTCGGGCTGTTTCGTTCGAATTCCGTGTGCAACAAGATATGATGTTTTGCGCCGCACTTTGCACACCTTGCGTCGGAGTTACAGGTTCGCCGTTGGTGTCCTCGTCTGAGGCAATTATAACACAACCGCTTATCCCACATGACTTCACGTCTATCCTTTAGTGATTTCCTCAGGAATTTATCACACGCATTTAAACGGTGGGGCCCGTCGCACAGCACACATTTCGGCTTGATGTTACTTACTTTAACCTGTGCTATGTGGTGCACACTTGTTCTTTCCTCGGGCTTTCTCACCTGAATTCTTTTAGGAGACGTAGGAGGGGTTTTTTGTACCGGTTCCCTTCTGTCATTGGGTCGAGACTTGGATTTACTTACCTGATCTTTAGGCATTTTATTGACATAATAAGATCTGTCAGTGTCTTTCCCGCTGTCCTCTCCTTGAGAAGTTTGGCTTTCACCGTCGTCGGTATAACATACTGGTGTTACCCTTCTCCTAGAAACGGGTTTCTCACTTACCTTGTTTTCCAATGTCTTCTCTCTGGACTGCCTTAGGAGCTGTAATTTCACTTCTCCATCTAAGAATGACATGAGATCAGCCATGGTAGGGTCTCGTCGTTGTTGTTCCATCATATATAACACTTTCTTATCCCAGCGTGTACCTACTCCACCCTTCGGTAAAGTAGAAGCCACTGCTCTAATAACCATAGTGTTCTGATACTCATGAGACTTACCTAGCCAATCTAATTGTCTGCAGATCTCCTGGATCTCATCGGAAAACTCGATAATTCCGCTACTAATAAACTTTCGGGGCGCTACTAACTTTGCATACAAGTACCCAGCGATATTATTCCTATTACCATACCTGATGTTTAGTGTATCCCAAACTTGTCTTAATCCGTCTGGATGTCCAATAAACTTTAACGCCATTAACTTGGGAGATCCTTCCAAGCACTCGATGAGGTATCTAAGTTTTTCTCCATTAGATAGTACAGAGTTCTGTATGTTATCTTTGTAATATTCATTAAAAGGTAACCATTTCATCTCATCTCCATTGAACTTGACGATCTCTCCAACCTTTACCGCTTGCCGGGCTTCGGTTCTAGCCATTTGACGCGTAAAACTTTCTTGGGCCATTGTGCTATTTAATATCGAGTTATCGGTATATAAATTTCTCGGATTATGATCAGTTCTATAGGGAATATCATTATCAACAGGTCTATAATTACCCTTAATAGGGTTCACTATAGGAGTTTCTACTTCGCTAGCAGTATATATGCGTGTAGGCTCCACACCTTGCGCATGCAATACTTCAGACCTAACAGGTTGACACATTGTTACAGAGGGTGGTGGTATACCCTTTTGGGTGTTTACTAATTTATCGCGTTCAAGCGCGATACTTTGCTGCACTTCTTGCAACTCTAGCCTACTTTCCCTTACTGTGCCCTTGAATTGCTGGACAGTCTCCTGCATCTGCCCGAGCAGGATATCCATCCCCCGCCGTCTCTCGTCCACCCATTCGACCGCCGAAGCGGGAGTCGCCAACGTTGTAGCGGGCGGACGAGGGACAACGGGCGACAAATTGTGAATATTTCGCTCGGGGTCCAGGACCTGAACTGTCTCTTGGGCAGTTCTGCGGGGCACAGGTAGCTTAGTGCTATGCAGAGGGAATTTAGAGGTAGTTTCAGGGAGCACATGTGCGTCTATCACCGAAGGGGTGATTTCAAGAACAGGCCTAATTATTTCAGGCTCATCTACTATAGTAGGGAGTCTTTCTATTTTAATTATTTGGTCTGTGGGCTCTGTACTACCTACTTTGGTGTTATTTAGTTGCCTTCTAACAGCTGGAGGCAAATCAGGCAATTTCTGCCGGTGGAATGTTCTTTTACGTCTGCTTTGACGAGATCTATTTCCTTTGCCTTCAGTATCGGTGGTATCGCCTTCTTCAGATGATGTATATCCCTGTCTTTTGGGAGTAGATCGATTCATCATCTGCATATTACTAGCTGTTAACTGTTTACTGAAGTCGTCTTGCTTCTCTTGAAGCGTTTCCAACTCCAGTTGGGCGATCTCTTCAGCCGCTCTCCGTTCTGCTTCTGCTGCTGCCGCTTTTGCCTCTGCCGCTGCCGCTTTTACCTCTGCCGCTGCTTCTGCTGCTTTTGCCTCTGCCTCTGCCTTTGCTACTGCCGCTTTTGCTTCTGCTGCTTTTGCCTCTGCCTCTGCCTTTGCTACTGCCGCTTTTGCTTCTGCCGCTGCTTCTGCTGCTGCCGCTTTTGCCTCTGCCTCTGCTTTTGCTGCGGCCTTTCTGTCTTCTATACGTTTTTTCCTTACTTGTTCTTCTTGTTCTCTAACGATGCGGAGTTGTTCATCGAATTTAGCCTGGTTTGCAGCCCTCATTTCCACATCGATGGCATCCAACACAAGCTTGGTTCCTTCACTATTAGGGCTAAGTCCCTCTAACCTTCTCCTCAACTCGTCATCACCTAAAAAACGTTGATAGTCTGACAGATAGATGTCAATGGCATCCCTCTTATGCGGTTTCTCTGCCGTCGCTTCACTTTCTACTTGGGAAAAAGTAGCGTCTGTTGATTCTCCATGGGTTGAGCGCTCCTCCAACTGAGCTTTCCACTGAGCTGCTCCTTGAACCTGGCGACTCACCCGTTGAAACCAAGTCTTCACGGCAACTTGCAACGACGTGTCTTGTCTTCTTTTAGAAGCCTCTTCAAAGGCGGATAAGATTAGCCTAATCCGCAAAACTCTTTCTCTAACTTGATAAAGCAGCGATCCCTGCTCTTGAGGTCCTTGAGGTTGTTGAAACAGTTGTCTCTCTACTCGCTCCATAGAGCTGAAGAATCCCTGTGCGTATCCGGCTGCGGACCTCTTCCACACAGCTGGATCGATGGTTTCCTTGGCTACTCCCATCCGGTGTATGTCTTCCCAGGCAGCTTCTGATAAATCAAACGGGAGTCCAGGACCGGGGAAGTTCCATTGCGACTCGACAATAGACTTCAGTTCTTCACTAGTGTATCCCGCGTAGCTATCTCTAGTTGACCGTTGACTTCTCGCCCAATCGATCTGGTGTTCTTCCACCGCGATCAATAACCCAGCGAGCACGGCTGCAGGAAGGATGAGAAGGGGATCCGTATAAACCGCATCCGTCATCTCTGCTCCGCTCTCGGGTGTCAGCTCTACAGTATCCTCACTACTGGAGCTGCTGGGCCGCTGAGGAATAAGTTCTTGACTAGCGGGTTGTTGCTGTTCCGCCGCTTGTTGGTCCCGCTTGACCTGAGCTCGGGTGCCTATGATAGACCTACGATGTTGGACCAGCCTAGGTTCTGTTATTACTACTGGAGGGATGACCTTCCTCACAGTGGGAGGTGAACTGGATTTACGACCAGACGGTTGTACGTCTCTATCTGAGTCGCAGATAGTTACATCTAATAAACTGTCTGACAGGTTCTGCTTAGTATCAGACATGACTATGTATACCGTTGAATGTCTACTGCTGTATTACAGTCTGAGTAAGTCTAATAACTCAGTATCAACTGCTAGCCTAGTAATTAATTACCGGTACTGCTACTCAGTGTAGCGTGATATATATATAATATATTAGAATACCGGTATGCTTATAGTATATATAACACTATAAGTATTATTACAGACTATGTTTATCACAGAATACCGGTATAATTTTAGCACAAATATATATAAATATATAATAGGCCTATCGGAATACCGGTATACAGCTTACAGTTTGTAGGATATATAATTCTGAAATAGAATTAATTACAAGTACCGGTATAATTTCAGCCTAGATTTATAGAAATAAAGATAATAGGCCTATCGTAAATACCGGTATATCAATTATTTCAAATAATTGAATTTCTGTTACTTTAGGGTTACTTTGTTACTTTACTTACTTTATTACCGTTATTTGAGCAGTAATCCAACTGATATTGGGACCTAATGGTTGTATGGTAGGCCTACTATTTATAAATCGTTAGATTTGATTTATAATATATATATACCCGTTTTAATGGGTTTTGTCAATGTTTGAAATAAATGTTATTATTTCTGGGGGTAATCACTACACAAAGCGGTGCGCTTTCAATGAAGTGTTACTTATGAGACACTAAAACAAATAATACTAATTTACCTAAGTTACTTAATACTACAAATTACGTACAATTCGGGTGAGATTACAATCTCTAAATAAACACAAAAATTTACAAAAACAAATACGAATTTTTAGGGTCATTTTACAAGAAGTCTACAAACCAGCCTAACAAAGGGTTAGATAACCGGTTATTACAACGGACAGAGTACTACGGTATTTGAAATAATAAGTAGTAGTAAATACACTGCGTTGTCTAGATAGGAAAATACCACCGCCTGACGACCTATAGCCGTATCGCTATAGGTTCTACGTTATGTATCACGGAGTGTTCCTACCTAGAAGTTAATAGAGCTAATCGAATGTGCCTATCAACCACTTTACAACACAAATATAATGCCTACACTAATTATTCTCGGAAAGCACTGTACACTAAACCCTAAATTAGGTACGAGTACTTGTACAACAGATAATCAGTAATTAAATATACTTGAACAGCTAAAAGAACCACGGCATCTGCTGGAGTGACCGATGCACAAAATCACCAGTCTTTACCTACGCCAAGCAGCCCGTGTAGTACCGAGGTTAATTTAACTATAGCGGTATGTATAACAAACACAATAACTGTAGGAACAAACTTGGGGACTTGAATGTTGCGAATAATCGCATAAACTCTGAATAATAAATATTACGCTACGCGTACAAACTACTCAAACAAAATACAGACCGAACACTGACAGACTACTATCAAGCCTAAACAAACCACGGTATATGCAGACTCCGAAATGATTAGGGAGTATGCGCTCTAACCCAGTAGTGCGACTTATTCTTTAGTTGGGGGTTTACCTTACAGCCTTCGCTGCCCCTACTGCCTAATCGTACTTAATCGGACAGATGATCCACACACACGGCAATCCGTTCAGACCTAATAACAGCCAGACAACTATCCAGCCTACAAATTATCTAAATAAAATTATACGCTACCCGTACAGACTTACACAAACAAAGTACAGACTAAACGATGGCAGACTACTCTCAAGCCTAAATAAACTACAGGACATGCAGACTCCGAAATGATTAGGGAGTATGCGCTCTAACCCAGTAGTGCGACTTATTCTTTAGTTGGGGGTTTACCTGACCGCATTGGCTGCCCCTACTTCCTAACCGTACTTAATCGGACAAGTGCTCTACACACACTGTAATCCGTTCAGACTTAACAGCAATCAGACAACAGCTCAGCCTACAAATTGTCTGTACAATCTGATCAGGTTTACACGCCTTCTGTTCAATACTGGCTTACAAATAAATAAAACTTGACAGAAATAAGTAAAAATCTCAATAAAAAACCAGGGCGGGCCCTCCCTGATTAATTATTAAGGCCTACCGGTATATAACTATCAAAATCGAATAATACTGCTGTACCTGTACTGCTGTAGGTACCGGTCCGAGTGGTTAGGTAGTCAGGCCTACTGGTACCGGTTCTGGCAGTTGGGCCTACTGACCTACAGATGTACCGGTTGACCGGTACTTTCAACTTTATTGCTTACTGCAACAAAGAAGCTATATCCTTTAATGTTCGCGCTTTCAGACCTTTGGCAGTTTAACCCACCAAATTAAGATGTCTTCTAGATATTAAATCTGTTTTTAGTCTATGACAAGTATTTGATTCACTACACTAGTCGAAACCAATCCGTGCGCGACCATTCACCCGCTGGAGATTCCTGGGAGATTGGGTTCGACGGTTTAATTTTATTGCTATGTAAGCCTAATGTATTATTCGACTGACAGTATTATATAATCTCTGACAATATTATTCACCTTCGGGAATATTAACAGTTCCTTTAGGACGTGGCGCTTTATCTATATAAACAGAGTTATGACTTAAACTACTCACAACGATATGGCTTAATTATAATTCACATATATGGCGCATTCTTTAGGAATTGCTTCTTTAACAGACTCACTCATACACAATGCTGCACAATACTGCACACTAATCTGCCAATCTTCACTGATTTTAGTCACATATAAAAGGAACACAGACTGAATCATGTAGGGTCTATCAAATAACATTGGATTCACTTCAAACCACTTTAACATAAGTCACAATCGTTATTGGTAACCTTTCTCTCTTACCTTCGGTATATCAAGAATATTGGGTTTCGGGGTTATTTATCGTTATTCCAAATATAATAATTCATCAACCATATTATGAAGAACTGACAGTAAATAGCAGTATAAAACAACAACTGAACATTGATTGTTACGAGTTTGCAATGTTTCAGCAGTCAGCATGTATGATCAGTCAGCAGTGATTCCATGAGTCAGGTAGGTTAAAGGATATATGCCCTTTATAATTAAACCTACTAGTGTAAGACTAAAAACAGTAAAGCACAAAATACTTCCAAGCCGTTCTTTCTTTGGCTCAGGACTGAATGTAAACACTGCACATAGGCATTGCGTCATTTCTCGGAAATTTTCTGTACAAGGAGCCACAAAAACGCTCTAATTGGCTGACTGAACTGAGAGACGCCGTAGAACAAAGGAAATCAACACGTATGAATGTCAGCTGTTAACCGTAGTCATAGTAACTACTGTTCAAGAGTAGCTATCACCCCTTTGCGTCACGAATTGCCATAGAATCATAAAATATGCCTTTCACAGTACACATACGGAGGAAATAGGTCTTAGATCCTCTAAAAACACCGATACAGCAATAATACGGTCTCTTACACTTATTAAATCAACTACAGAGTATTTTAATGTAAAAGATAATAAAAATAACGGGGCAATTCAGCAAAGGCTTTTACACCCTGTACGGATTGTGGCTCTGTTATGGCGGTCTGTTGGATTGTCGTCCCTATTGTACAGACTGAAATTCCGCATTGGCGAACTATCTAAGAAAGATACTGATATGGTGGAAATTTATTATAGGAAACATCTGCGAGGAATTCTTCACGTTGGATGTTATGTATCAAATGACACCTTAAATCACCTCTTTGGGACCGGAACACTCTCGCTAGAGGCGTATAAGTCATGTCTGGGGACAGTGCTTCGGTCTCTCAACTGTCCCAACACGAATCTTCAGGAATCACTTCGCATCACGTTACAATCGAACCAACGTTCATATTATCAAGGATTAGGAAGCGTGTACAGTAAAGCTGTCGCTAATTATGGTCTACCCACGATTGGGTAACTCTGTAACTACAAATACAATACAAATAACCTATTCGCCAGACTATCTGAGCCAGCCACCTCACTACGCCACCTAGAGGAAGGACAGTACATACGACAATGTTACGAACTGCCAGGGCTTACTTTTAGAGCCAAGCACAAACGCATAACAGATTTTTACAATATTTGAGTTCGATAAACGGACTAATTGCGTATAATTTAGTTCATATCGTCGATATAATTTTAATTAGATCTCACAAAACCAATGTTTTTTTTTTACTTTATTGTGACTCACAGTTTGTACGCGTCCTAGAAGTATATTCTGCTATCTTGAAATCACATCATATCTCTATGTAAATAACGTGACTATTTGACCTTAACTGTAAAGGGTATTTTAATGTGTATTTTTCAATATGTCAATTTTATTTGATTAAATAATAATGAATGAATGATATATCTTCTTGAAATTTGGTAAGAGTGACCTACACCTACAAGCATTGTTTATTTAGAAATTCTAAATTCAGACAGACTTTAAAGTTCCCCTGTACGCCGCTAGGGGGGCGAATTGACAGAATCGTAGAAGTAGCTGTGTAATTATAGAACCAACCATCAGATTCCATCTGAAATTTGGTAGGAGTGAACGAGGAGCATTGCATAATTATAAATTATATGCCTAGACGGACTTTTATAGTTCTTATGTTCGTTATTCGTTACTAAATTCTAGCTCTAAAGAGCCTTGTCCATAAATATCTCCATGGCGCTACAGTATGGCCCTAATGCTGTTAAGCTCATTGTATTTCATTCTGGCGCTTTTTCAACTCAGTTTATTGGTAAGATCAATTTGGATGCAAAAGGCCACTGTAAAAGATGTATATTTGTGGCCCTAATGTAAATCATCTCATTCTTTATGATAGTAAAGGTGGCCCTTTTCCCGTTCATTTAATTTAATAAATCAATTTTGAATCAAATGGGCCAGTCAAACTTTCTCAAAAAATTACATGAATAGTAACATGATTTCTAAGACATGCAATGTAATATTTACCTCAGTTAACCTAAAACGAAAATAATGTAGATTTTAATAAACATTATTTTTGTTTGAACATATTTTATGTACTGTACGGTTAGACTTTCAAGTTCCCATGTCTTCAACGGGCAGTTATCGCCGTTGCTTAAGTAGAAATGATACACACAGACAGACTTTAAAGTTCACCTGTCTGCCGCTAGGGAGGCGAATTGACAGAAACGTAGAAGTAGCTGTGTAATTATAGAACCTACCATCAGATTCATCTGAAATTTGGTAGGAGTGAACGAGGAGCATTGCATAATTAAGCGCTTTGCTTAATTCAGCTTTGATGGCTGATTTCTTCATACCACCATGTGACAGTGGCTCCCACAGACGCAGGTGCATCAGACCATCACTTGCCTCAGTCGAAAGGCGGTTGATCCTTCTATGTTTTAAGTCGATTCTTTAGACTGAAGGCCTTTATTTTTCGGGCCAATGAGAAACATCGTGCATATAGAAATTTGAAAAGAACATCCTGTACATACTGAACATGAACAAATCCACCCTGTTCAATAAACAAACAATATCTGTTAATTACCCACCTTTTTCATTGTAACCATAGTAAGCAATATATTGAGCGCCATTGTTTGCTGTCCCATAGGCACTGTCTACAGTTATTCTCACCTTCCTTACTCCCTTCACTGGTGGGTTTATCGGGTAATTTCGATTTTCTCTGCAAGTAATAGTAATTTATAATGTAAATTGTCAAAGCTGAATTGTATCGTTTTGATGAATAGCAATGCATGACACAATTTAGCATATGTTATCCAAGAAAAATATATTACAGTATAACCCTTTCAAAGAGTCCCATTTCAAAATGATTCAATGTCTATAGTAAAACTGGGTATCACACAGAACATCAATGCACGATGGACAAAAACCAGTACATTTCGGCTATTGGCAATATGACAATGTCATAGAGAGTAAGTAAATGCGTAATAGAGAAAATGTTTCATCATAATATTTAAAATGGTACAGCATCCATTTGTTATTCAAAACATACAGATAGCACCTATACATTAATTTATGAGTACCAATGACATACCTACATATATCACATTAGTTCTCAATATCAGAAAGGTAAGTGCACATCTTTAACCAGACTATAATATTGCAGGTGTCCCATTGGTCCCCCCAGCTTGAGACTTTGGAAAAGCCGCCTCTGCTTCGCAGGACATTGCTTTTGCTGTGACGACCAGCCTGAGCACAATCTTGTGATCTTGTGATTTGGTAGCGTCATGGAATAAATAAGCAAGGTGGACAGTGGACACTCCATGACTTTCGTAAGACGTCTCTTAATTAAAGGACACAGGCAGTAAATTTGGGCCAACCACAGTAAAAAGAGATATGTCCATTAAAAATAAAGTTCAATCCATACGTATCGTTTTAATTAATGGAATGCAAACCTGTCATTCATCAATATAATGTGTCTTGTTTCTGATATGCTGCCATCTTTATAGAAAGTTAATGTGATGTCTTTGTTGTTTTCGCAATGTCCACCGCTGCAATTTCCTGTAACTCTTTGCTGATAATCTAATCTGCAATTAGGGTTAGAAAGTGAATCCTTCTCCCATTTTCATTGTTTATAATGCTTTTTTACTAATTTTGGTCCATTTTAATTCTCTGAGTAGATTCATTACAGCTATCTAAAAGTACCTACTAATCTATAGGTTGTATTTACAAGGATAGGATGTCTGACTGTTTTAACCTTTTCCCATATTTTATTGTTTGTATTCCTTTGTAAACCTTATTTATATGTTGTACCGTAGTAGATACAGTACCTGCCAAGTAAAGCAACTTTATACTGTTTGTTTGAACATATATAAGGTACGCCTACGTAAAGTAGGCGTAGGCCTAATAACTACCACTCTACCCTAGATGCCTATTAGACAGTTTCAGTACGCTGGTGCGAGACCTAAAAGCTGTATTGGTTACATTTTATTTTTTTGTAAAATTTATTGAATCGAAAATGTGAATCTGCCATGTTCAAAGTTTCCCCACCTGTTCAAAGTAGCCCCACTTTACGGTACTGCTCATTCTATTGCCGTATTACATGGATCTCATTTATCTCGATTGCTGCAAAACTATACAATATAATTTTATTAAATCGCATCAGGGATCCCATTGAGAGGCTGCTATGTGGAAATCAGATTAGGTTTCGTAAAGCTACAACAGTTTCTGTGTGTGAGGAGTCCAGCAACAAGTTGCTGCAACGTTTTAATAAAATAATTATATTCCACTGCAACCATTCCATCTTTAAAACTTTTATTACATCACATTTTTATGTACTACCGGTAGCTAATATTAGATAATTTGATACAAATAAATGAATGGACATGTTAACTACTTATTTTTGTTACATTATGTCAACTTAACAGCGTTCTGGTGAATTACTCGTAACGCTGCAAAGTACTACTTTGCAGCGTTACGGCCTATAGGACGGAACGCTGCAAAGTAATTAATAACATGGAAACAACTTCAATTACCGTATTCTAGAATGCATTATTTCCATTTATGTTAATGAGTGCTGCTTTATTATCCAGTTTGCAGTGACGGGACTAGCTAGGTGAGTGGAGCGAGCCATGGAGGTGGGAGTGGAGGAGGCCTTGAACGAGGTGAATGGGGCGAGCCATGGAGGTGAGAGTGGGGGACGCTTTGAACGAGGTGAGTGGGGCGAGCCATGGAGGTGGGAGTGGCGGAGGACTTGAACGAGGTGAGTGGGGCGAGCCATGGGGGTGGACGCCTTGAACGAGGTGAGTGGGGCGAGCCATGGAGGTGGGAGTGGTGGATTACATTTCGCCATTATGGCGAAATATCCAATAGAAGTCACTTTAGAAAAAATGAGCAAAGAAAATGGCGACAGTGTTCAGTAAAATTGAACGGACACAGACGGTGACTAAGTTTGCTTCAGTCGACTATAGTCAAGATGGATTAATGATTTATCACATCCATTGAGGAGATTACTTCCAATAAACTTTAATTAGATTTAAATGTATAATTAATACTGTGTACCTGTTAATAAATTTCACTTATATTCGATATAGTACATGATTAAAATGTATAAATCATAAAATCCTTTCTTCACATACCGAACGCTGATAAGTTGACATAATGTAACAAAATTACATACATCATTGCTTGCAAAGGTAACTTTTCAGCGTTAAAAACCCTTGTTTATTTATGTAAACCTCCCTCGCTGCGCTCGCTCGGTACATAACCGATGGTGTAGGCCTATTGTTTTTATTCACTGTTTGTATTTAATTAAAGATGAGTGTGTATTAATAATAATAATAATAAATAAACTCGGCTCATAACGCTGCAAAGTGCTACTTTGCACACAATGATGTAAATAGTTATTAAATAATTGTTATTTTCTTGAGCAACAAGTTTCCCGTGTGTGAGCGGACATGTTAACTATTTATTTAGAAATAATGTTATTTTTTGAGCAAAAAGTTTACCGCGTGTGAGGAGTCCAACATCAAGTTTCAGAAACCAATTGCAGAAATAATTATTTGCTACGTGTGAGGGGGGCCTACTGTAATATACCACAGCTTGAAGAATAGAAATCCAGGACTTCCGAAGCTAGTCTCTCAGACCCAAGACTCTCTGTACAAAACAAAGAGCTAAGCTAAGCTAAGCTAAGCGTTAGGCGTGTTGGGGGAACCAAAACAATAAATGTTACTTTCATTTATTGTTTAACACAGGTTTTTGTACAGATTTTGAGTCTTTGTTTTGTACTCACCCGTGCTCTGCTACAATCTTGTCGGGTATGCACCCCACCCCCTGGTCCCTAATGGAATATTGTACATCTACATACATATTATTTTTTGGCATACTTTGGCCAACAGTAAAATATAAAAATAATAATTATTTATTACAAGAGAAAAAAAGTACAACTTATTTCCACTATTCTCGAGGTAGGCACATTTTATAGATATTTTTAATAATTTTTTACGTTTTTTTCCCATGTAATACGTAATCGTATTAGTAAATTGGTACTTTTTGTTGCTCAATTCTTTAATAAATGATAGAACAAAATAGTGTTCAAAATAAATTGAACTGTAGTATTTTACTATATTGCTTCCATGGTTGCGCAATTAAAATTATTGTACTCTTCAACTCCTGATGCTGCCTACCCTTACTCAATGTTAAATAAATTAGTGTTCTCGAATATTTATTACGTGATTAGAGAACCGCTTAACTTCGTACATAAACTAATATTTGATATTGAATATGATTTGGTGTACACCGTGCACACAACACAAAAAAAGTTACAATAAGTTTTGTGGTGTGAATGGATTTTGCACTAATTACAGTACTTGCAAACCTTTTCTACTTCGACTCCATTGTGATTAAATTTAAGAAGTTCCAATTCAAAGTAACAATTTAATAATAAAATTTATAATCTATATTTAATGATAAATAATTAAGTTAATATTCAAAGGTCGAATGATCTTATCGAAGTCGAAAATTTTTACCTGAGTCGAATCGAAATCGAATCGAAAAATATATGGGAAATCGAAGACGAAAAATTGCTTTCGATTCGATTCGATGTCAGTCCCTGTTTTTTACAATAAACATTCGATTCAGGCCTCCGTGTTACCCCTTAAGTGTCGCAGTGTCCGAGTGGATACAGCGCCTGAACTGCTTACATAATAGTGTTTGGTGGCGCAGGTTCGAATCCGACTAAAGGATGTAGAAATTTCGCACTGAGGCAAGACAGACACTTTAGACATTAATAGTGCCTACACACCAACCCATCAGTATAATGGGAACCTGGCTTTGTAAGGGCGCCTGCTTTACCAAATATAAATACTCTATTATTATTCAATTGTTTCTAGCCTAACAACTTTTTTGTACACCAACCCTATTGAATATTGATACGTAGCGGCTAAATGTTGAGGGCACCCCTGCTGGGTTTGCCCCCCCCCCCCCCCCCCCCGTTGCCCCTGTGGTTTCTGTGCCGTTAGTAATGTGATAAAGTCCTCCAGTAATGCTTTGCGCTGCAGTTTGATGAGTAACGGGGGTGGGGGGGGGGGGGGCAGGTCCCAGCAACAATTCCAGTCTATCTGTCCCATGTAAACCTGGAAGATTCAATAGTTTCGTCCATTGAGCTAAAGCCCTAATGATGCTGAAAGCACATTTGGTGGTACCGTTGGAGGTTGGAGTCACATATGGTGATGGTGATACCGTTGAAGGGAAGGCACGGATTCAGATTGGGATTCACGTGACTCAGATTGTGGCGCAGCAAAAGATAGTAGTCAGCCTATTTTCAAGGTGAGGTTGTATACCTATAGTGGATAGCCAAATAATGAACAGATACATTAATCATTATTTTTCATTAATCATTATTGATTATTGTATACAATTATGTAGTAAAGCTACCACTAATACTAACCTAGTTATTGTTTTGGTACCATTTAATGCTATCTCGTACCACTTCTGTCCTTTTGTAGCCCAATCATTTCCATTATCATTGAGAGCATTAGAACATACATACCCCGAACTGTGTTCTGATGACGCTGAACAACTACCACCAGCAGACACTTCTTCTACATCTGTAAGAACAAGAATTACTTATATTAAATATTGCCAGTTAAGGCGCGCTCATCTTGCCTCAACCTTAGCTGTGAGTGAGTAGTGTTGCCCCGGAAGGCAATGATGATGTCTGCCATTCAATCCGTCCCAGACAAAAGGTGCAGTACAGTAACATCTCGTTGAGGTGGCCTACGGCCAAACGTGAACATGACACTGTGGGTGGTGTCTTTTAATATTGCGATAGTTAATGTTGATGCCTCTCATACGTTCAATGATTCTTAGACTCTGTCTAAGAGACTAAAATCAAAGGACTACAATCCAAAGTATGAGGATCCCTTGCTTTGACTCTCTAGTAGCCGGGTGATGGGACGAAGGACTGGAGCTTGGCCTGCGTGTTGGCTGAGTCAAATTTCAACAAAATTAAATTATTAAATTGAATTATTCTTGTTTTTAACAATTTATGGTAGATCTAATAATAAATAAATATTAATTAACAATATATATATACACTATATATATATATATATATGTATCTCACATGCAGCCATAATGCCGGTTTTACCCGATTGGGTAAAGTCTTATGGCTGCATCATATATAAGACAATGGCCTTATGGTCACAAAAATGGCCTTATGGTCACATGCAGCCATAAGAAATGACCGGCCTTATGGCTTAATATTTCCCGATAGGGAATTGGAGGAACCATATATCTGGCACAATTGGCTATATAAATTATGTTATATTATATATTTAGCTGAAACTTTTATTTTTTTTAAATGACTTATGGCTGCATGGTAATAATTTACCCTGCAGCCATAAGGCCATTTGCGCCCACTGTGGGCTTATGGCTGCAAATTAAATGGTAAAATAAAACATGCAGCCATAAGCAATCAGGTAATAGATGGACTTTATAGCTGGCTGTATGATTTATTTTATCTTTGTTCGTGTCTCTTAAGATTTTCATGAAAAATTTGACAAAATATTTCTACAATCATATTTCAAACAAATTGAAAGAGAATTGAAATTATGGGTTTCTATGCCAAATTTTTTTTGCTTAAGAGGTTTAACCTTTTTAGACAAATAAATGTTAATGTTAAATTAATGACAGTGTCATAGGTAGGTGAAAATGGCCTGACGACATATCTTTTATTTCTCGAGTTATAATACTGTAGCTAGCTAGCTGTCTTTTCATGTCCATCATGTTGGTTTGTCCATCAAAATGTTAGACGGCATACCAACAATCTAAAATAGAACAACGACGACGTTGTTCTAAAATATTCGCCATTATATGGGATTTCCTGGACGAAATTTTTTGTCTGTCTGAACATCAATACTGACATAACATATAAACAGTTTCATTGCAGCCAATCAATAATGCTAACATCGGAAATGAAATCCGAGACCAGGTAAACCTCATAAGATTTTAACTATGTGGTGCGATATAATATCTTTTAATATACGGATTGACAGACAAACGGACAGACAGACTGACAGTTGAGATGCCACCAAACATGAAAAATGATATCGAAAATAAGACAGACACCAAGAAAATTGAATCAGGACAATTCAATCCCGGTCAATTCGGTCCCTTTAATTTAGTGTTTTGGGACCTAATTGACCGGATACTGACTTAGAAAATTCGGTCCCATAACATACATATTTAATGGGACCGAATTTTCCAGGACCAAATTAAATTAAATTTAATTTAATTTAACTTATTTAATACGTTTTTATTCTTGAATTTATACATATTAATATTATGCTAACTACGTATATAAATATTTGTAATTCAATTTTCATATTAAATTGTTTTTGGTCCGAATTATATTTCTATCAAGATACTATTCGGTACCGGACAATTCGGTCCCAGACAATTCGGTCCCAGAAAATTCGGTCCTAGGAGAATTCGTTCCCGGACAATTCGGTACCGGACAATTCGGTCCCAGACAATTCGGTCCCAGAAAATTCGGTCCCAGAAAATTCGGTCCTAGGACAATTCGGTCCCGAACAATTCGGTACCGGACAATTCGGTCCCAGACAATTCGGTCCCAGACAATTCGGTCCCAGAAAACTTGCTTTGTAGGGTGATATATGATATTTTGACAGTCAAACAGTCAAGGTGACATAAAACATGATAATTGATATTGGAATGAAATCAGAGAACAATAAAAAGCACGTATCGAATTTTTTTGTTTTGCGGTGTGTTAAAATATATTTTGACTGACATATTGACAGATAAACGGACAGACGTACAAACTGTAAAATTGCTGCCAAACATTGAAACTGATACCGCAAATGAATTCAGAGTCCAAAAACAGATATTCCCATGATTTAAGCTTTATAGGGTGTCATATTGTATTTTGACAGACAGATTGACAGACAAACGGACAGACTTACAAACTGTAAAATTGCTGCCAAACATTGAAACTGATACCGTAAATGAAATCAGAGTCCAAGAAAACTGACATTCTCAGGATTTTAGAATTTGTAGGGTGTCATATTGTATTTTGACAGACAGATCGACTGATAAACGGACAGACAAACAAACTGTTCAATTGCTGCCAAACATGAAATCTGATACACTAAATGAAGTCAGAGTCCAAGAAAACAGACATTCCCGGGATGTTAGCTTTGTATGGTGTCATATTGTATTTTGACAGACAGATTGACAGACAAACGGACAGACTTACAAACTGTAAAATTGCTGCCAAACATGGAAACTGATACCGTAAATGAAGTCAGAGTCCAAGAAAACAGAAATTCACAGGATTTTAGAATTTGCAGGGTGTCATATTGTATTTTGACAGACAGATCGACTGATAAACGGACAGACAAACAAACTGTTCAATTGCTGCCAAACATGAAATCTGATACACTAAATGAAGTCCGAGTCCAAGAATACAGACATTCCCGGGATGTTAGCTTTGTATGGTGTCATATTGTATTTTGACAGACAGATTGAAAGACAAACGGACAGACTTACAAACTGTTAAATTGCTGCTAAACATGGAAACTGATACCGTAAATGAAGTCAGAGTCCAAGAAAACAGACATTCACAGGATTTTAGAATTTGCAGGGTGTCATATTGTATTTTGATAGACAGATCGACTGATAAACGGACAGACAAACAAACTGTTCAATTGCTGCCAAACATGAAATCTGATACACTAAATGAAGTCAGAGTCCAAGAAAAAACAGACATTCCCGGGATGTTAGCTTTGTATGGTGTCATATTGTATTTTGACAGACAGATTGACTGACAAACGGACAGACATACAAACTGTACAATACTGCCAAACATGACAACTGATACAGTAAATGAATTCAGAGTCCAAGAAAACAGACATTCCCGATATTTTAGCTTTGTATGGTGTGATATTGTATTTTGACAGACAGATTGACTGACAAACGGACATACATAATAAACTGTTCAATTGCTGCCAAACATGAAAACTGATACAGTAAATGAAGTCAGAGTCCAAGAAAACAGACATTCCCGGGATTTTAGCTTTGTATGGTGTCATATTGTATGACAAACGGACAGACATACAAACTGTTCAATTGCTGCCAAACATGACAACTGAAACAGTAAATGAAGTCAGAGTCCAAGAAAACAGATATTCCCGGGATTTTAGCTTTGTATGGTGTCATATTGTATTTTGACAGACAGATTGACTGACAAACGGACAGTCATAATAAACTGTACAATGCTGCCAAACATGAAAACTGATACGGCAAATGAAGTCAGAGTCCAAGAAAACAGACATTCTCAGGATTTTAGAATTTGAAGGGTGTCATATTGTATTTTGACAGACACATCGACTGACAAACGGACGGACATACAAACTGTTCAATTGCTGCCAAACACATGACAACTGAAACAGTGAATGAAGTCAGAGTCCAAGAAAACAGACATTCCCGGGATTTTAGCTTTGTATGGTGTCATATTGTATTTTGACAGACAGATTGACTGACAAACGGACAGACTTACAAACTGTAAAATTGCTGCCAAACATTGAAACTGATACCGTAAATGAAGTCAGAGTCCAAGAAAACTGACATTCACAGGATTTTAGAATTTGCAGGGTGTCATATTGTATTTTGACAGACAGATCGACTGATAAACGGACAGACAAACAAACTGTTCAATTGCTGCCAAACATGAAATCTGATACACTAAATGAAGTCAGAGTCCAAGAAAACAGACATTCCCGGGATGTTAGCTTTGTATGGTGTCATATTGTATTTTGACAGACAGATTGACAGACAAACGGACAGACTTACAAACTGTAAAATTGCTGCCAAACATGGAAACTGATACCGTAAATGAAGTCAGAGTCCAAGAAAACAGACATTCACAGGATTTTAGAATTTGCAGGGTGTCATATTGTATTTTGACAGACAGATCGACTGATAAACGGACAGACAAACAAACTGTTCAATGTCTGCCAAACATGAAATCTCATACACTAAATGAAGTCAGAGTCCAAGAAAACAGACATTCCCGGGATGTTAGCTTTGTATGGTGTCATATTGTATTTTGACAGACAGATTGAAAGACAAACGGACAGACTTACAAACTGTTAAATTGCTGCCAAACATGGAAACTGATACCGTAAATGAAGTCAGAGTCCAAGAAAACAGACATTCACAGGATTTTAGAATTTGCAGGGTGTCATATTGTATTTTGATAGACAGATCGACTGATAAACGGACAGACAAACAAACTGTTCAATTGCTGCCAAACATGAAATCTGATACACTAAATGAAGTCAGAGTCCAAGAAAACAGATATTCCCGGGATGTTAGCTTTGTATGGTGTCATATTGTATTTTGACAGACAGATTGACTGACAAACGGACAGACATACAAACTGTACAATACTGCCAAACATGATAACTGATACAGTAAATGAATTCAGAGTCCAAGAAAACAGACATTCCCGATATTTTAGCTTTGTATGGTGTGATATTGTATTTTGACAGACAGATTGACTGACAAACGGACAGACATAATAAACTGTTCAATTGCTGCCAAACATGAAAACTGATTCAGTAAATGAAGTCAGAGTCCAAGAAAACAGACATTCCCAGGATTTTAGCTTTGTATGGTGTCATATTGTATGACAAACGGACAGACATACAAACTGTTCAATTGCTGCCAAACATGACAACTGAAACAGTAAATGAAGTCAGAGTCCAAGAAAACAGACATTCCCGGGATTTTAGCTTTGTATGGTGTCATATTGTATTTTGACAGACACATCGACTGACAAACGGACAGACATACAAACTGTTCAATTGCTGCCAAACATGACAACTGAAACAGTAAATGAAGTCAGAGTCCAAGAAAACAGATATTCCCGGGATGTTAGCTTTGTATGGTGTCATATTGTATTTTGACAGACAGATTGACTGACAAACGGACAGACATACAAACTGTACAATACTGCCAAACATGATAACTGATACAGTAAATGAATTCAGAGTCCAAGAAAACAGACATTCCCGATATTTTAGCTTTGTATGGTGTGATATTGTATTTTGACAGACAGATTGACTGACAAACGGACAGACATAATAAACTGTTCAATTGCTGCCAAACATGAAAACTGATTCAGTAAATGAAGTCAGAGTCCAAGAAAACAGACATTCCCAGGATTTTAGCTTTGTATGGTGTCATATTGTATGACAAACGGACAGACATACAAACTGTTCAATTGCTGCCAAACATGACAACTGAAACAGTAAATGAAGTCAGAGTCCAAGAAAACAGACATTCCCGGGATTTTAGCTTTGTATGGTGTCATATTGTATTTTGACAGACACATCGACTGACAAACGGACAGACATACAAACTGTTCAATTGCTGCCAAACATGACAACTGAAACAGTAAATGAAGTCAGAGTCCAAGAAAACAGATATTCCTGGGATTTTAGCTTTGTATGGTGTCATATTGTATTTTGACAGACAGATTGACTGACAAACGGACAGTCATAATAAACTGTACAATGCTGCCAAACATGAAAACTGATACGGTAAATGAAGTCAGAGTCCAAGAAAACAGACATTCCCGATATTTTAGCTTTGTATGGTGTGATATTGTATTTTGACAGACAGATTGACTGACAAACGGACAGACATACAAACTGTACAATACTGCCAAACATGACAACTGATACAGTAAATGAATTCAGAGTCCAAGAAAACAGACATTCCCGATATTTTAGCTTTGTATGGTGTGATATTGTATTTTGACAGACAGATTGACTGACAAACGGACAGACATAATAAACTGTTAAATTGCTGCCAAACATGAAAACTGATTCAGTAAATGAAGTCAGAGTCCAAGAAAACAGACATTCCCGGGATTTTAGCTTTGTATGGTGTCATATTGTATTTTGACAGACACATCGACTGACAAACGGACAGACATACAAACTGTTCAATTGCTGCCAAACATGACAACTGAAACAGTAAATGAAGTCAGAGTCCAAGAAAACAGATATTCCTGGGATTTTAGCTTTGTATGGTGTCATATTGTATTTTGACAGACACATCGACTGACAAACGGACAGACATACAAACTGTTCAATTGCTGCCAAACATGACAACTGAAACAGTAAATGAAGTCAGAGTCCAAGAAAACAGATATTCCTGGGATTTTAGCTTTGTATGGTGTCATATTGTATTTTGACAGACAGATTGACTGACAAACGGACAGACATACAAACTGTACAATACTGCCAAACATGATAACTGATACAGTAAATGAATTCAGAGTCCAAGAAAACAGACATTCCCGATATTTTAGCTTTGTATGGTGTGATATTGTATTTTGACAGACAGATTGACTGACAAACGGACAGACATAATAAACTGTTCAATTGCTGCCAAACATGAAAACTGATTCAGTAAATGAAGTCAGAGTCCAAGAAAACAGACATTCCCGGGATTTTAGCTTTGTATGGTGTCATATTGTATGACAAACGGACAGACATACAAACTGTAAAAATGTTGCCAAACATGAAAACTGATACGGTAAATGAAGTCAGAGTCCAAGAAAACAGACATTCTCAGGATTTTAGAATTTGAAGGGTGTCATATTGTATTTTGACAGACACATCGACTGACAAACGGACAGACATACAAACTGTTCAATTGCTGCCAAACATGATAACTGAAACAGTAAATGAAGTCAGAGTCCAAGAAAACAGATATTCCTGGGATTTTAGCTTTGTATGGTGTCATATTGTATTTTGACAGACAGATTGACTGACAAACGGACAGTCATAATAAACTGTACAATGCTGCCAAACATGAAAACTGATACGGTAAATGAAGTCAGAGTCCAAGAAAACAGACATTCTCAGGATTTTAGAATTTGAAGGGTGTCATATTGTATTTTGACAGACACATCGACTGACAAACGGACAGACATACAAACTGTTCAATTGCTGCCAAACATGATAACTGAAACAGTAAATGAAGTCAGAGTCCAAGAAAACAGACATTCCCGGGATTTTAGCTTTGTATGGTGTCATATTGTATTTTGACAGACAGATTGACTGACAAACGGACAGTCATAATAAACTGTACAATGCTGCCAAACATGAAAACTGATACGGTAAATGAAGTCAGAGTCCAAGAAAACAGACATTCTCAGGATTTTAGCATTTGTAGGGTGTCATATTGTATTTTGACAGACAGATCGACTGACAAACGGACAGACATACAAACTGTACAAATGCTGCCAAACATGAAAACTGATACGGTAAATGAAGTCAGAGTGCAAGAAAACAGACATTCCCAGATTTTAGCTTTGTAGGGTGTCATATTGTATTTTGACGGACAGATCGACTGACAAACGGACAGACGTATACAAACTGTACAAATTCTGCCAAACTTGAAAACTGATACCGTACATGAAGTCGGAATTTAAGTAAACACACATTCCCAAGATTTAAGCTTTATAGGGTGTCATATTGTATTTTGACAGACAGATCGACTGACAAACGGACAGACATACAAACTTTACAAATGCTGCCAAACATCAAAACTGATACCGTAAATGAAGTCTGAGTCGAAGAAAACAGTCATTACCGTGATTTTAGCTTTGTAAGGTGTCATATTGTTTTTTGACAAACGAACAGACATACAAACTGTACAAATGCCGCCAAACTTGAAAACTGATATGGGAAATGAAATCAGTGATGAAAAAAACTAGATATGGAAGATTTTAGCTGTCTGGTCTAATATATTGTATATGGATATGAGCCCCTGCAAATGTCGGTACAAATATAGATTAATTGCTACAATCAGATAATAATTGATGAAACTTTTATACCCAATATCTTTCTATTGGTATCAACAAACATCTATAACTACTACTATCGGCATGTTGCATTGCGGCTGCATTAATTATATCAAATATATTAAGAAAGATGTGTCGGCTTGTCGATAAAATTGCTCCACCTCAACTCCCTATCACCCATGACATTTGCTAGATCATCCGCATCTTCAAGTCCAGTGTTCTTTAACTTAACTTGCGTCTCAAGAAAGTCATGGGCTTACCACCATACATAGTCGTTCCATGAGGCCGCCAAAGCACAAGATTATGCACAGGCTGGTCCACACGGTGAAAGCAATGTCCTACAAGGCGGTGGCAGCTCAGTTCAAGTAAAAGCTTTCGGAGACAAATGAAACACTTCCGATGTTGTTCACAGTCTGGTTATGGAGATGTGTTCGTTCTTCTTGACACAATGACCCCGGCGTAGCATTATTGTGAATGTGCCATCCAGAGGTTTTGTATACTCTGCAGTCAGTCAGAGACCAGCATGGACTCCCATCTAAGAAGGCTGTCTCTACTGCTGCCCTAAATAAACTCTAAAAGGTTCACGTGTGATATCAACAATTGGTACATTTGCAACAATATTATGCGAACTTTTCAGAGTTCTGGTGTTATACTCTGAACGCCGTAAAGTACCGTATTGCAGCGTTGCGGCCTATAGGACGAACGTACTTATACTTCTATAACTAACTATCACTAACTTAGTAATAATAATCTCTTAAACACGTCTGTATTCTTCTGCATAGCTTCATAGCAACTATTATATGCTAATTTTATAATTGTTTACCGTAACTTTGTTGTAATAACTGCAATT
Organism: Nemertoderma westbladi; assembly: GCA_032718475.1. Classification (NCBI taxonomy): domain Eukaryota; kingdom Metazoa; phylum Xenacoelomorpha; order Nemertodermatida; family Nemertodermatidae; genus Nemertoderma; species Nemertoderma westbladi. Next base: position 29,959 of record JAUCBJ010000757.1, on the reverse strand, counting down.
AATTAGTGATACAAATTAAATTGGATATGAATTACATCAATATTCCTAATTATTCCAATATCAAGTAATGAAAACTTTAAAAAAATCGGAATTACTCGAACTTTTCTAAGAATTATCTATTTAGATAAACCAGCCCCCACTACAATACAACTCTTTTCTGGAAAATAGTTTAAATAAAACGTGCAGCCATAAGCACTGGAACTTTCAATACAGTTGCATGCATTATTATAAATAATATTAGGTTTATTTTAAGTCTTATTATACTGTTATACGGTTACATATCATATTTAAACCTTAATTCAAGTGTCTCAATCTATTTAGATAGACCAGCCATTACATGTAAACTCACGTCTGAGATAAAGTTTAAATAAAACATGCAGCCTTAAGCAATGGAGCTCTCTTATGGTTGCATGTTATATTATTATAATAATTATTATGTTTTTTTTATGTCATATTTTGGTCAAGTAATAAATACAATATTATAAATGGTTAAATTAGTTAGTTAGTTGAATTATTTAAATGATTTAATCCCTTGAAAATATAAAAGAAATGAAAGTACAATAATTTTTAGTTACTAATTTTATCAAAGAGTCAGTTTAATTAATAACTGCAATGAATTGGTTTTATGGCTGCATGTTTTATATAATCTATAGTTAATTTTGAGAAAGGACAGGCGCCGCATTCTTAGTTCTCACTAACCACAGGTTGTCTGGCTAGATAGCACAAACTTCACACTAAATATTAGTACAGAGAGACACAAGATCGACAAATGAGACGGTTGTAGTAGAAAGGGCACATCGCCCAAAGTTCAAAGCTTTAGAATACATCTCTGAAACTACCGTACTAATAGATCGAATGAGAAACGGACAGACGTATGCAAACTGTACAAATGCTGCCAAACATGAAAACTGATACCATAAATGATGTCAGAGTCCAAGAAAATAGACATTCTCAAGATTTTAGCATTTGTAGGGTGTCATATTGTATTTTGACAGACAGAACGACTGACAAACGGACAGACATACAAAGTTTACAAACGCTGCCAAACATGAAAACTGATACCGCAAATGAAGTCAGAGTCCAAAAAACAGACATTTCCAAGATTTAAGCTTTATAGGGTGTCATATTGTATTTTGACAGACAGATCGACTGACAAACGGACGACATAAAACTGTAAAAATGCTGCCAAACATGAAAACTGATACCATAAATGATGTCAGAGTCCAAGAAAATAGACATTCTCAAGATTTTAGCATTTGTAGGGTGTCATATTGTATTTTGACAGACAGAACGACTGACAAACGGACAGACATACAAAGTTTACAAACGCTGCCAAACATGAAAACTGATACCGCAAATGAAGTCAGAGTCCAAAAAACAGACATTTCCAAGATTTAAGCTTTATAGGGTGTCATATTGTATTTTGACAGACAGATCGACTGACAAACGGACGACATAAAACTGTAAAAATGCTGCTAAACATGAAAACTGATACCGCAAATGAAGTCAGAGTCCAAAAAACAGACATTTCCAAGATTTAAGCTTTATAGGGTGTCATATTGTATTTTGACAGACAGATCGACTGACAAACGGACGACATAAAACTGTAAAAATGCTGCTAAACATGAAAACTGATACCGTAAATTAAGTCAGAGTCCAAAAAACAGACATTTACAAGATTTAAGCTTTATAGGGTGTCATATTGTATTTTGACAGACAGATCGACTGACAAACGGACGACATAAAACTGTAAAAATGCTGCCAAACATGAAAACTGATACCATAAATGATGTCAGAGTCCAAGAAAATAGACATTCTCAAGATTTTAGCATTTGTAGGGTGTCATATTGTATTTTGACAGACAGAACGACTGACAAACGGACAGACATACAAAGTTTACAAACGCTGCCAAATATGGAAACTGATACCGTAAATTAAGTCAGAATCCAAGAAAGCAGAATTTCCCAGGATTTTAGCTTTGTATGGTGTCATATTGTATTTTGACAGACAGATCGACTGAAAAACGGACAGACATAAAACTTTACAAATGCTGCCAAACATGAAAATTGATACCGTAAATACAATCTGAACTCTAGCTTTATAGCAACCATTATATGCTAAGTCTATGATTGTTTACCGAAACTTTGTTGTAATAACTGCAATTAATTAGTGATACAAATTAAATTGGATATTAATTACATCAATATTCCTAGTTATTCCAATAGCAAAATGAAAACTTTAATAAAATCGAAATTACTCAAACTTTTCTGAGAATAATATCTATTTAGATAAACCAGCCCCCACGAACTACATTACAAACTCTAGACTGGAATATAGTTTAATAAAATGTGCATGGAACTTGAAATAAGCACTGGAAATTTCAATGCATTGCGTTGCATGTCTTATTTTAAATAATATTCGGTTTATTTTAAGTCTAATTACACTGTTATACGGCTGTATATCATATTTCAACCTTAATTCAAGTGCCTCAATCTATTTAGATATACCACCCATTGCATGTAGACTCATGTATGAGATGAAGTTTAAATAAAACATGCAGCCATAAGCAATGGAGCTGTCTTATGGTTGCATGTCAAATTAGTGGATCCAACGATCATCTGCACTACAGAACGGCTTCTCAAAAAAAAACATAATTCGAAACTCGTATGGTGGAGGCCGACCAAAACAGAAAGTACAATACTTGTTTGCAGTGACTTATATTCATTCCTACAGCACGTGCGTAATACGTAATCCGTGTATTAGCTACTGGGTTTGAATGAAAACAACTCTAATAAGCAATCGGTTTCCAATACAATAATCTGCTTGACCTTTGATAAGTAATGTGATCCGCTAAACCACACAACTTTAATTAGCAATAATGGGATTTCCAGCTTGACTAAGTAATTATAATTTAGCTATCAGTACATCCGTTATTAGGAACCGAATCGTTGCTGACTGACTGACTAACTGAAATTTGGGGCTATTTTACCTATTTGGGGCGGTAAAAAAGTATATTTGGTGCGAAAACTCCTGTATTCTGGGATAACTTGTGGTCGAAATTTAATTATGTAAGACTGATCGAAAACAGTTTATATGCCACTAAAAATGAAAGTCTGATAACGATAAAAGACAGATGCCCAAGATTTTAGCTTTGTATGGTGAAATATTCTATTTTGACAGACACATATGCAGGCAAACGGACAGACATACAGACAGTCTAGATGCCACCAAACATGAAAACCGTAATCGGGAATGAAATCACAGACTAGGAAAACTCCATGCCATAGGTTTTTGCTATGGGTTGAGAGATACTATATTATGTAAAACAGATCAACAGACAAACGGTCAGAAAGTCAGAATTAATATGTTAAAATTAAAATAAATCTGAATTTTCTCGAATTATTCGAGAAATATCTACTTAGTTCAATGTTCAACCAACCATTACCTACAAACTCGCTTCAAAAGTAAAGTTTAAATAAAACATGCAGCCTTAAGCACTGGGACTGTATTATGGTTGCATGTCTTATTTCATAACTAATGTGCACTGCGCACATGTCGCACTGCGGTATAAAGCTGGAAAATATGTCGCTCCGGCGATTTGTTTGTGCGAAATTAATTCCATACAATTATTACAAATAAATAAAATAATATTATATATGTATTTTAAAAGCCTTATTTCTTTAATTAAAATAAAATAAAAAAAAAAATAATAATTTTATCAATTTAAAATATGAATAAAAAGAAAAATACAATAATTGTTGTATCTAGTAATAATGCACAATTTTATAAATTTTTCTTTATAATGATTCGTTATATGGCTGCCTATTAAATTTCTACATTATTCGGTATATTTAGTAGGAAATGTTTATAAAGAATAATGCTAAAACTTCAAGTACCTCAAACCTTCCAATACACCAAAACTCAATCTGAAATATAGTTTAAAAAAATCATGCAGCCATTAGCAGTTGACATGTCTTATGGTTTCATTCAACAAAGCTCGCTCTCTCTCGTTTGGTACTATGATCAGCGGTCATAACTCTGAATCGTGATATTTGCACATAATGATGTTTACTAGTTAGTAAAAACAATTTTAATTCATTAAATGTTGTGATAGGGTGTAGGTCCGTTAGGCAAAAACGTGAAATTGATGTTTCATTAAAAATGGAAATGTTTTATCTTAGTAACAGTCCTATAAACAAACCAAATATATATATAAAGTTATATAGATATACATAACTAATTAAATATTCTTATATCATCAAAATGTGTTGTGCATCCATATGACCAGTCCTACCAAGGATTTCCCGATTTGGCTAAAGTGTAGAAATTGCTGGAGTTATATAGAATATGATTATACATAATCTATACCCATAAAAATCAAATTCTCTCTCTCTCTCTCTCTCTCCTCTCTCTCCTCTCCGTTCTCTCTCTCTCTCTCTCTCTCTGTGTTCGAACTCCTCCAAAACGGGCGGAGGGATTGCGCTGGAACTTGGCATGTGTGTATAACTTTAACCAGCGGTCGTTACAGGCCACTTTTCGAAAAGTTTAATTCACGTTCGGTACAGGTACTGGGTACCGGTACGTCAGTAGGCCTATACCGGTACCAGTACACAAGTAGGCCTATGCCGGTAGCGGGAAATACCGGGTAACATGCCTCGGGTATTGCCTGCTAGTACTATATAATATGCAACCATAAGATCGCTAAATTCAACATAAAAGTTATATATATTTTGTTTGATCTTTCAAAATGACTTATGGCCACAATCATTAGATATATATATAATATATTATCAATATATAATATCAATAACAATATCAATAACAATATCAGTAAACTGTGGTAACAGTCAAACTGTATTTAGAGTGTAAAAAAAATTAAAAATACAAGCATGTATTTAGTCATACAGTAGCACCTACCATAACATATCGCTGTATCAGATATGCAGTAACCCCACTTCCCTGACCCTAGAATGAAGGATCCTGCAGTGACGTCAGTGGCGCACCAAGGCTGGTTGTCTCCTACTGTTGTACATTTTGTGTATTCGACTCCAAGGTAGTTGAAAGGGAAAACACAGTTCTTGTCTGTATCTGGTCCAGAATCAGTGCGACATATTTCTAAACAATTCAATAGCTAAGCTATATAATCTATTTTCAAGCTTTTTCAAGAGCTAAGAGATAAGATACATAGAATGGACTGTGATAAAGCGGAAGAAGCAATTTTTAGAACCAAATTACAAAATTATGAAGTGGGGGAAAGGCCAACTAAATACTTTCTAAACTTAGAAAAGATAAAATCAAAATATAACAATATTTCATCACTAAGAGTTGTAGAAGGCAATGGTTTTAAACGAATTGTTATTGATAAAGACATCCTAGAAGAATCAGCCAAATTCTATGAAAATCTGTACACATCCAAAATCGACGATAGTAATAAACACATAAGGAGAAAAGTAATAGATGCGTTTTTTAGTAAATGTAAGAATATCCCAAAATTGAATGCATCTGACATTGAAATTCTTGACAAAAATTTAACAGAAAACGAGGATCTTGATTCTCTAAAACAAATGAGCAATGGGAAGAGCCCAGGTGGAGATGGCTACACAACAGAATTTTATAAGTTTTTTTGGAATGATATAAAACAATACTTACTGGCCAGTTTTTTATATACTTTTCAATCGCAGACACTATCACAATCACAGCAACAGGGGATTTTTTCAATATTCCCGAAAAAGGATAGAGACTTGTCGCAAACTTCTCGCAAATGAGTTTTAGTTAACATTATTAATAGAGACCAGACAGGATTTATAAAAGGCAGATATATCGTCGAAAATATACGTAGAGTTATAGATACAATTGATCAACTGGAGGAAGAGGATGAATCTGTTCTTTTAGTCAATGCGGAAAGTCAATTCAGAAAGGCATTCGATTCTATAGAGTGGGATTTTATTAAGGAAACATTATCGTTCTTAAACTTTCCAAATTCGTTTATTATTTGGTTCAATGTTTTGTACAACAATAAATTTAAACTTTCTATACAGAACAATGGTTTTTTTTCCAGAACATTTTCTCCATGGAGGGGAGTCCGCCAGGGATGTCCCCTGCCTGCATATCTTTTTGTGCTTGCCGTGGAAATCTTAGCGAAGCAGTTAGATGTACAGACAATATCGTTGGATTAGGTGTCAATAATCTGGAAAATAAAGTGTCACAGTACGCCGATGATACAAATTTTTTTATAATTGATGATGCTAATGTTCTAGAATTCCTACTAGTTTTATTAGAACAATTTGCTCTGGTCTCAGGACTCGAACTAAATGAATCCAAAACCGAAATTATCCGTATAGGAAAAACAAAGAATTCTAGAATAAAACTATTCCCCCATCGTAAATTAAAATGGTTAGAGCCGGATCAACCCTTCAATGTCCTTGGTGTTTTAATATCATCTGATACTACCAAAATAGAAAAAATGAATTTTACACGATGTACTGAAAAAGTTAAGATGATAATAAATTTATGGAGAAAACATAAGCTGACACTTTTAGGTAGAGCTACAATCATTATATCACTCATACTGCCAAAATTGATGTATAGCTTCTCGTGTTTGAAAACACTATCGCAAACTACCATGAACAATAACATTAAAAGATTGTATTATTGCGATGATTGTATTATATCCTTATTGCGGATATTACAACTGGGGGTATAAAACTGCCAGAACTAGTGGAGTATGCAAAAAGTCAGAAAATAAAATGGATAGCTAAAATCTCTAAAAAAGAAAACGGTGTTATATGGAACGAACTCGCAAGAAATAGCTTTACACAAAGTATAAATAATGAGATTTTTAGGTGTTGCTGTAACTTACACGAGAAGGATGTTAAAGGTATGCGCATGTGTAAAAATGATTTCTGGGAAGAAGTTCTTGCTACCTGGTGCAAACTTAATAATGCATGTGATCAGAAAGACACAGATCTACAAGAAACAAAAATAATAAAATTATGATTACATCTGGCTCAATTTCAAAATAAAAATTAACAATAAACCACTATTTTGGACAGATTGGATCTCAAAAGGAGTTTATTTATTGTGCCACTTAATTGCACCAGATAGCAATCGCTTTATGACATTTGAAGAGATGCAGTGCAGATGGCAAATACATATGGTATTCCACCTAACAATCAGTTCCATTATATAAGTCTCCATCGATGCTATTACGCCGAACTACAGAAAGAAACTAAGAACTAAAATTCAAGGTCCAGCCTTTATAAAAGCTAATTATATTTTAGGAGTGGGGTCAACAAAACGCGCATACCTCTCTTTCATACATGAAAAAATACAAACAAATACAAAAGCAATGGAAAAATGGATGAATGATTTGAACACTGTAATTACAACCAAAGATTGGAAACATTACTATAAATTGGCTCAATGGCTCGGTCAACATCAAGGGAGATAAAATTGTTGAACTTTCAGTATCATCTTTTACACAGGAGACTACCCACAAACAGCTACTTAGCTAAGATTGGTATCTTACAGTCAAACAAATCTTCCTTTTGTCATACTGAAGAGGAAAGCATATGCAGCTTTTTTGTTAGTGTGAACATGTGAAAGGGTTTCTCTGTGAGCTAAAAACCTGGTGGCTACGAAAGACAAGGCTAGAGCTACATGTTTCTTGCAAGTCACTTATCTTTGGGTTCAGTTCTCCGGTACCGAAACTAGTAAATTTGGTTGTAATGATAGCAAAATACTACATTTACTGCGAAAAGTTTTCAGCTAGTCCAAATTTGAATATAGAGGCACTACATATGAGATTAAAAAAATATAAAACTATGAAAAATTTACCGCAACCGGGGAATCACGTTGGGATAATTTCACTCATAAATGGGGAGCCATAAGAAATGCATTGAAAACAAGCTAAATGTTCTCAAGCTGGTAGCTGCAGCAGCATATTTGAAACTATATAGTGCTATACTACATTTAATGAATGGGTATCAACTGGTGTATACTAGTATAGTTGTATAGGGCATGTGACTAATGAATCTACTGTATATACAATACTTTGTGCATGCTTGGTCAAGCCACAACAAGTAACAGTAACATTTATATAAAATACACATATGTAAGGTGCTTATGTATAAGTATTTTTTTGCTTATGTATAGGTACCGGTAGGTATAATTGCTTATGTATAGGAATAATCGCTTATGTATATATGTATAATGTCTTAACTAATATAAAAAAAAGAGGTGGCTTTGAGTCGCCTCCAGCTTTGGCCAACTGTTTGTTTATGCATTGGAAATATGCATGGAAAAACTGACTTTCAGCCCCCTCTGGGCGCCTCTTCTTTCCTCAAAAATTAAAAAAAATTATTTGGATATGGTTTGCCATTGAATCGCATCTTTATTTTGGTTGAGCAATTTTATTTAAAGATAAATATATTTTATGGACTGTTTTATAAACATATTTTCGGCTATATATATATACTTTCTGCTATATATATATACTTTAAGGGGGGGGGGGGGGGGGGGGGGGGGGGGCATTTTCTGACCAAAAAGTCGAATTTTTGAAACATACCCTATCTGCTGCAGATTTACATGCTGAATCCAAATATGGAAACCGTTTTCCCATATGTTGCTTAGTTTTCGAGATATCTGGGATATAAGATACTGGCTCCGATACATCGCGATATCGGTAAACGAGATGAAGTTTGGGGTTTGCGTTTAATTTCTGCAAATTTCTGTGCTCAATGGTGCTAATTGGATGTCTCCACGAGAAAGAGCACAAAATTGTAATTGAGAAGGTATTTTTTTATGATTATTGGACCTACTGATCAGTTTATAAGACAATTTCAAGTCTCCGGAATGAAGACGGGACTCGAATAAGAGACTCTGCGGTCTTTGCGGGATTACACGGAATAGAATAATCGGTCATCGGAGATCTTCAAAATGTATAATCTCCAGTTCTTGTGGTCGTACGGAGTTCGTTTTGGGCTCATTCGAAAGCTCTTTTCTCAGAGACCAAAGTTACCATTTGGTTTGGCGAACTCTTGAAAGCTGCCTGAGCAATCATAACTTGAACAAAATTTGTAAGGCATATTTTACCCAGATTCATGTTATGTTGCTTCACAACCATTTTATCTTAAATCAAATGGTAACTTTGTTCTCTAAGAAAAGAGCTTTCGAATGAGCCTAAAACGAACTTCGTACGACCACTAGACCACATTTTGAACATCTCCGATGACCGATAATTCTATTCCGTGTAATCCCACAAAGACCGCAGAGTCGCTTATTCGAGTCCCGTCTTCATTCCGGAGACTTGAAATTCTCTTATAAACTGACAAGTAGGTCCAATAATCATAAAAAAATACCTTCTCAACTGAAATTGTGTGCTCTTTCTCTAGGAGACATCCAATTGGCACCACTGAGCACAGAAATTTGAGGAAATTGAATGCAAACCCAAACTTCATCGCCTTTACCGTTATCGCGATATATCGGAGCCAGTATCTTCTATCCATGATATCTCGAAAACTAAGCGAGATATGGGAAAACTGTTTCCATATTTGGATTCAGCAAGAAATTCTGCATCAGATAGGATATGTTTCAAAAATTCGTCTTTTTGGTCAGAAAATGCGCTACCCCCCCCCCCCCCCCCCCCTTAAGTTGCAAACCTTTCACACCATGGGGCAATAGTGGATAAAAAGTTTCAAACCACAGCTTTAAGAAAATAAAAATAATTTTGTGATTAGACATTCAAAACTTTAAATTTAATTACACCCAGGCCAGATTAAGAAAATATCTTGGAATGAAGAATGTATTTTGTGAATATATTTACTAGTAAGCGACTTGAAAGCATTTGCATTAGGCGTTATTTTTGATAAGCTCATTGCGTCAAGCGGATTGGCTCCTTAGTTATAAATTGGCATCAAAATATAGAAGGCCCTGTTAGGATCCACTATAAATATAACCTTGACAATGAACTGGGTCGTCAGGAATTGGTTCGTATCCAGGGTTACAGTCACATTGATAACTCAAAGGGTTATTTGTACAAGTTCCGCTTGTTGTATCAGATGCTACACAACCATGGTTTTCCATTTCGCACTCATTTGTATCTGCAAAATTTAAATAATTGTTTCTTCTGACATTTCAGTTATATTGACACATCATTTAACAACATGCATTCTATAGGGTCTGTAACGTCCAACCATAATATAGAGAAGCACAGTGGGAGAAGTGCGACGCTGATTGGCTAGAGAAGTGTGACAGCTGATTGGCTGACAGAACAGTAAGTTACATTTACGAATTCATAGGCCTGGGCCTACTGTATGTTGTAGCACTGACACTGTTGTAGCTACCGGTATGCAGGAATTTAATGGTTCGGCTGTTTGGTACCGGTAGACTGGTATGTCTTCTTCTGTTGTAGCTACCGGTACTGGTATTTTTGCAAGAATTGAATGCAGGAATGGTTTGGTACCGGTAGACTGGGATGTCTTCCGACAGTCTGTTGGCAGCACCACTGTCACCTATCTGCCAATTATATCTGTAGGCAGTACAGCAGTGGGCCTATATCATCACAAGACGTTTAATAGAGAACATGACAATTGTTGCTTAATGCTTACAGTTGGTTACCTGATACTACATTTGTTAAATTTATGGATTTAGGCCTACTTCTTGACTCGGCTCTGACTACAATAGCCTACTGCAATAGATACCTTACTTGATAACTATAGTGACCAACTTGAAAAAAAAATTTAAATATGTCATCTTTTTCCGCTTCGCGCAGCACGAAACATATTCATTGATTTTTTCGTTTTTTTCTGCATTTTACAGTTTTACATTTTTTCAAATGTCTAAAAATGCAAAAGTATTTTACTCAATTTTCGTCCAACTTGAAAAGTATATAGACACCCTGACCTGTTGTTTTAATTATTACTGGTTAAATATAGTTTATTGTTTTGGTTTGAAAAGCCTGCCTCTGTAACCTGTTCCTTTCCCTCAATTGGTAACAATATTGTTTTGGTTAGAAAAGCCTGCCTCTGTAACCTCTCTTCCTTTCCCTTAATTGGAAACAATATCGTTTACTGTTTGGTTAGAAAACCTGCCTCTGTAACCTGTTCCTTTCCCTAAATTGGTAACATAATCGTTTATTGTTTTGGTTAGAAAAGGCTTCCTCTGTAACCTGTTCCTTTCCCTCAATTGGTAACAATATTGCTTTGGTTAGAAAAGCCTGCCTCTGTAACCTCTCTCTCTTCCTTTCCCTCAATTGGTAACAATATCCCTTATCGTTTTGGTTAGAAAAGCCTGCCTCTGTAACCTCTTCCTTTCTCTCAATTGGTAACATTATCGTTTATTGTTTTGGTTAGAAAAGGCTACCTCTGTAACCTGCTCCTTTCCCTCAATTGGTAACAATATTATTAATATTATATAAAAAAAATACTGCCACCGATGCTGAATCGCGGAATTACCTGATATGATCAAAAAATATATAAAAGAGTTTTGAAAATTTAATTAATTTCTCGAATTACACACTGTAAAAGCTTTTGCGGACATAACAAGTCATTTTTACGCAATGCGCTGAATACTCTAAAATAGCCCTAAAATTGTTCAACTATGCGTTGGTCAGAAATTAGAACCAAGATGACGAAATCTGTCAGCTGATTCTTTATGTGTGTGGAGATTCCTTTGTTTGAGCCTATTCAGCCAATCAGAGCAATCTTCCCAGTTATGCCAGTAGAGACCTACCTGTGGAAATTGGCCATGTGCAGTTATAGTTTTTCTGAGAATTAGATTCCTCTCAGGATTCTGTGCTAAGTATGGACGTTTCAGACTTTGGCCCAAGAACATCTGATGGCCTGAGTTATAAGAACGTAAATCTATTAACCTGTTTCATAACCTGTCCGGTTGCATACAAATCTAATCATACTGAACTTCATGAACACATACTGTTCACCACACTGTTTTAATGCTGTTTTATATTGTGTTAATTGCTGTTTATATTAATGGATGTTATATTTGGAGAATACCGATAAATAATCGTAAACCCCTCAACTTTCTTAATTACTGAGGTAAGCAGCAGGGTCTACCTGTAGCAACTGTGACTCAAATTATAGTGGTTTTGTGTGAATTAAATGCTATTTCATAATCCCTATGTGTGTCAGTTGCAATCCTCCTTATATATGATAAAAATCAGTGACGGTCGGCAATTTAGTGTGAAATAGTGTGAAGTCGTATGAAGTTTAATAAAGCATCTCCTAAAGAATGCACTATTTACGATACTCCGTAGCCATCTAGTTGTGATTAGTGTAAGTCATAACTCTGTTTTATACTTAAAGCGCCACGTCCCAAAGGAACTGTTAAAATTTCCCCGAAAGTAAATATAGTTGTCAGAGATTATATAGTAGCAATCAATCGAATAATACAAAGTAGCCTACACCGCAATAACTTTCTTGGGACCCAAATCCAGTCTCCCACACCGTGGGTCATACGCCGCGCATGGACTGGCTTCGGCGGATGTAAATTCAGTACACCAGGTAATTGGTAAGGGCAAAAGTCGATTCATAATTAAAAAGACATTTAAATTGGCAGGTTAAACTGCTAAAAGGTCTAAAAGCGTGAACATTAATAGATTTAGTTTCTTTTATTGCCCAGTAGGCAATAAACCCTGAACGTACCGGTCGGATGGTAAACTGTAGGCCTGACCCGAACCGGTATTATTCCGATTGTGATATATTGTATATTAGTAGGCTGTTTAAGAGAGTAGGGCCTGTACACACCTTATTTCTTTTAGAGCTTACATATTTCTGTTGGTTTTATTTACCGGTAAGTGTAATATTGAGCAAAAGGCGTGTAAGCCTGCTCAGATTGTATAAATAACTTGTAGGCCGGATTGTTGTCTGACTGTTGTTAGGTCTGAGGCGATTACAGTGTATGTAGTGTGTCTGTTCGATAAAGTGCTAGTTAGGAAATTGGAGGCATCCAGTGCTGTAAGGTAAATCCCCCACTAAATAATAAGTCGTACTACGTAGTCTAGAACGCTTACTAACTAACCATTTCGGAGATTGCATATACTGTGGTTTATTTAGGCTTGACAGTAGTCTGCCAGCATTTGGTCTGTGTTTTATTTGAATAGTCTGTACGGGTAGCATAATATTTATTATTCAGAGTTTATGCAAGTATTTGCAACCTTCATCTCCCAAAGTTTATTCCTTACAGTAATTATGCTTGTTATGCATACTGTTATAGTTAAATTAACCCCGGCACTACTTCAGGACTGCTTGGCATAGGACAGACTGGTGATTTGTGCTCCGGTCACCCCAGCAGATACCGTGGTTCTTTTGGCTGTTCACGTATATTTAACTGCTAGTTATATGTTGTATAAGTGCTTGTACCTAATTTAGGGTTTAGAGTACAGTGCTTTCCTGAAAGTAATTTAGTGCATAGGCAGTATATTTGTGTTGTAACGTGGTTAATAGGTCTGTTAGTGCTGGTTGGCTTCGATAATTAACCTCTAGGTATAGGACACTCCGGGTACGTAGTGCTTATAGTGTAGACTATAAGCCGTCAGACGGTGGCATTTCATTATCTGGACAATGCAACGTACTGTATACTACTTTATTGGTTTCAAAATACCATAATTCCTGTCAGTTTGTAAGAACCAGAAATTCTAACTCCTTGTTAGTCTGGTTCGTAAATTTCTTGTTAAATTACCCTAAAAAATTGTATGTGTAACTTGTTTATTGTTTATTTAGAGATTGTGTAATCTCAACCCGAAACGTAAGTAATTTGTAGTGATAAGTAACTTAGTTAAGTAGAATTATCAGTATTTAGTGTCTAACAAGTAGCACTCCACTGAGAGCGTCCAGCCTCTGTGTAGTGTGTAGTACTTCTTACTCAGAAATAATAACATTTATTTCAAATATTGACAAAACCCATTACGGGTATATATATATATATTTATAAATTAACTCAATCAGATTTATAAATTAATAGGCCTGTTATACATCAATTAGGTCTTAATATCAGTTGAACCTACTGCTTAATATCAGTAATAAAGTAAAGGGAAGTAATTCCTAAAATTTGGATAATCAGTTATTATTAAATTATTAACATTACCAGTGTTTATGATTACTACTAGGATCGGCATGCTGCATTGCAGCTGCATTTTTAAGAATGCTGTGCCGGCTTGTCAACAAAATTGCACCTCCACAACTCCCTATCACCCATGACATTTGCTAGATCATCCGCATCTTTAAGGCCAGTGTCCTTTAAGATGCGTCTCAAGAAAGTCATGGGCTGTCCACCATGCTTATTCACTCCATGAGGCTGCCAAAGTACAAGATTATGCACTGGCTGGTCCTCACGGCGAAAGCAATGTCCTGCAAAGCGGAGGCGATTTTGTTCTAGTGTCAAGCTTGGGGGAACCAATGAGACACCTCCAATGTTATATAGTGTCTGGTTGGAGATGTGTGCATTGTACTTGACACAATGTACCCGGCGTAGCATTCTTGTGAATGTGCCATCCAGAGATTTGGTGTCCTCAGCAGTTAGAGCCCAGCATGGACTCCCGTAGAGGAGTACTGGAACTACTGCTGCTCTAAATAATCGGACCTTAAGTTTCCGATTAATTCTAGGTGACTTCCAAATCCTGGAAAGCCTATTCAAGGCTGCCCATGCCTTTCCCTTACGTATTCGAAGGTCCTCACCTGACTTCCGGATCCATGATCCCAGGTAACAGAAGTCGTCCACATGCTCATGCATACCATCCTTTGAGCTTATGCTCATCCGATCAGAGACTTCCTGAGGACTTTCAAAGTTAACTGTCAGAATTTTGGTCTTTCTGGAGTTAATAAAAAGACCAACACTAGAAGCAGCATGTTCTAATGAGCTGAGGAGCCGCTGGGCTCCCTCTAATGATTCTGAGAGTACTCCTAAGTCATCAGCAAAGTCTAGATCAGTTAGGTACTTGGCAGGATTTCCTCGACTTCTGGAGCCAGTAGGTGGAGTTATCATCACCCCATCATCACCATGATGATCCAAGGACATGCGTAGAACATAGTCAACCACAATAATGAACAAGAATGGTGCAAGTGTGTCTCCTTGGAGGACGCCCCATAACACTTCAAATGGTTCTGTGTCACCGTCAACAGTAGACACAAATGTTGTCGAACCATCGTATACTGATCTGATTGCTGCAATAATTTCATCAGGAATCCCATATAATGAAAGTATGCTGAACATACGTGAGCGAGAGACTGAATCAAAGGCCTTGAAGAAGTCAACAAAGATAACAGCCAGATGCCTGTCTTTCTTTTTTGATAACTCTTCAATTATCCTTCTAAGTGCCAAAATGGGCTCCATGGTCCCACGACCTTTACGGAACCCATTCTGATTTCCACGTAGCAGTCTCTCAATGGGATCCCTGATGCGATTTAATAGAATTCTATTGTATAGTTTTGCAGCAATCGAGATCAATGAGATTCCCCGAAAAGAACCATAGAGTGTTAGGTTGCCCTACATGATTTATGATTACAGTAAGCTTATTATATATTTATATAAATTAGGCTAAACTTATATACTGGTATTCTGTGACTGATCATAGTCTGTAATAATACTGTTATATATACTATAGGTGTATACCGGTATTCTAATACTAGATATATACCATGTTACATTGAGTAGCGATATCAGTAACTACGAGACTGACAATTGATACTGATTTCCCCTAGACTTGCTTTAACTGTTATTATAGTAATAGGCATTCAACTGTAAAATAAATTATGTCTGATACAAAACAAACACTGTCAGATAGTCTCTTAGAAAGAACGATCTGTGACCCAGATCAAAGTAAGGAGGGCCCCGACCAAAGTCTATGTCCCCTCCTACTGTAAGAAAAGTCATCCCTACATTAGTGGTATCAGACCCTAGGCTAGTGAAGCACCATAGGTCTATTATAGGCACTAGGGCTCAAGTTAAGCGAGACCAAGCGATGGCTGTAAAACAGCAACAGTACCCGAACCGAGAACTTGTTTCTCAACTACGTAGTAACTCTAGTTCCGACACCGAAGAGTTAATGCCCGAGATCGGAACAAGGATGGAAGAAGTGGTTTATACAGACCCACTTCTAATTCTTCCTGGGGCAGTGCTCACTAGAGTGCTTATAGCCGTAGAAGAACATCAAGCGGACTGGATGAGAAATAAGAGATCGACCAGGGACAGTTACGCCGGATACCCATTGGAAGAACTAAGGTCTATTGTAGAGACTCAATGGAACTTCCCCAGACCCGGACTCCCGTTTAACTTATCGGAAGCTGCCTGGGAAGACTTATACCAAATGGGAGTAGTGAGGGACACCCAAGATCCCGCTGTATGGAAGAGGTCAGTAGCAGGATATGTCCAGGGATTCTTCAACTCCTTGGGACGAATAGAAACACAGTTATTTCAACAACCACAGGGACTTCAAGAGCAGGGAGAGCTGCTTTACCAAGTGAGAGAATGTATATTGAGGATCAGATTAATCCTTTCAGCCTTTGAAGAGGCCTCGAAGAGAAGTCATGACACATCGCTGCAGGTGGCAGTAAAGACTTGGTTCCAACGAGTGAATGCTAAAGTCCAGGGAACAACACAATGGAAGGTTCAGCTAACTGAATGCATAACTCACGGAGAATCAACCGATGCAACCTTTTCTCATGTGGAAGGCGAGGTAGTATCTGAAAAACCTCAGAAGAAGGATGCTATTGACATCTATCTGTCGGATTATCAATGATTTATAGGTGACAAAGAGCTAAGGAGATGTCTAGCTGGACTCCACACCAATAGTGAAGGAGCCAAATTCATTCTGGACTCCTTATATGCAGAGATATTAGCTGCGGAGCAGGCTAAATTTGATGAAAGCATTCTCATCGCAATGGACAAAGAAGAACAAATAAAAAAAGGACAGATAGAAGACTGAAAAGTAGCAGTAGCAGCAGCAGCAGCAGAAGCTGAAAGAAAAGCGGCAGCGACAGAGGCAGAAGCTGAAAGAAAAGCGGCAGCGTCAGCGGCAGAAGCTGACAGAAAAGCGGCAGTGGCAGCGGCAGAAGCTGAAAGAAAAGTGGCAGTGGCAGCGGCAGAAGCTGAAAGAAAGGCGGCAGAGGCAGAAGCTGAAAGAAAAGTGGTCGCAGCAGCGGCAGTGGCAGAAGCAGAACGGAGGGCATCTGAAGCGAAAGTACAACTAGAGTTAGAGAACCTTCAGGCGAAACAAGATTATTTAAATAAATAAAGAGCAGCTATTCAGATGCAACTACTGAGTCGATCTACTCCCAGAAGACAGGGATTTACCTCCTCGGATGAAGGTGATACAACTGATCCTGAGTGTAAAGGTAATAAATCTCGTTCAAAAGGACGTAGAAGAGCGCCCCATAGGCATAAGTTGCCTAACTTACCCCCTATGGTGAGAAGGGAGCTAGCTAATGTAGACTTAAGTAATAGAGAGCCAACAGCCCAAATTATAAGAGTAGAAAGACTCCCTACTATAGTAGATGAGCCAGAAATAATTAGGCCTGTTAGCAAAGCCACTCCTTTAACAGAGACCCCTTTGCTCCCAGAACCCAACTCTAAATTCCCTTTACACAGTACCAAACTACCTATGTCCAGTAGACAACTGCCAGAATCTCAGACTGTTATAGACGCCGAGCAAGAGATAATAAATAGACTGTCTCCTGTCATCCCGATGTGCCATCCAGCTATGACGTTGGCGACTCCTGCATCCGCGGTTGAGTGGATGGATGAAGGATGACGGGGGATGGAAGAATTGCTCGGGCAATTGGAAGACAATAAAATAAGATCTTCTAAACAAGTCCGAGAATTGGA
This sequence comes from Nemertoderma westbladi, assembly GCA_032718475.1. Lineage (NCBI taxonomy): Eukaryota > Metazoa > Xenacoelomorpha > Nemertodermatida > Nemertodermatidae > Nemertoderma > Nemertoderma westbladi. The sequence goes on along the minus strand of JAUCBJ010000757.1, from coordinate 12,124 downwards.
AGGGACTGTTCAGCTGTTAAAGGGAACAATACGAGAGAGTAAGTTAGAGCTGCAAGAAGTACAGCAAAATATCGCTCTCGAACGCGATAAATTAGTAAATATACAAATGGGTATACCACCACCCTCTGTAACAATGTGTCAGCCCGTTAGGTCTGAAGTATTTCATGCGCAAGGTGTGGAGCCTACACTCATCTATACTGCTAGTGAAGTGGAAACTCCTATAGTAAACCCTATTAAGAGTATTAATAAGCCTGTCGATAATGATATCCCATACCGATGTGATAATAATCCGAGAAATTTATATACTGATAATTCGATATTAAATAGTACGATGGCTCAAGAAAGCTTCACACGTCAGATGGCTAGAACAAAAGCCCGTCAAGCGGTAAATGTGGGAGAGGTCGTCAAGTTTAATGGAGATGAGATGAAATGGTTACATTTTAATGAATATTACAAAGATAACATACAAAACTCCATACTACGATTCCTCATCGAGTGCTTGGAAGGACCTCCCAAGTTAATGGCGTTAAAGTTTATTGGACATTCGGACAGATTGAGACAAGTTTGGGATACACTTAATATCAGGTATGGTAATAGGACTAACATAGCTAGATATCTGTATGCGAAATTAGTAGCGCCCCGAAAGTTTCTTAGCAGCGGGATTATAGAGTTTTCCGATGAGATTCAGGAGAGCTGTAGACAGTTAGACTGGTTGGGTAAGTCTCATGAATACCAGAGTTCTATGGTTGTAGGAGCTGTAGCATCAACTTTGCCAAAGGGTGGAGTAGATACTCGATGGGACAAAAAGTTTCTCTATCTGATGGACCAACAACATAGAGATCCAACCATGGCTGACCTTATGTCGTTCTTAAATGGAGAGGTAAGACTACAGCTCATAAAACAGTCTAGAGAGAAGACTCCGGAAAGTAAGGTAAGTGAAAAACCCGTTACTAGGAGAAAAGTAACACCAGTGTGATATACAAATGATTACGAAAGTCAAACGTCTCATGACGAGAATAGTGGCAAGGACACCGAGAGATCTTATTACTTAAATAAGGTCAAGAAAGACGTAAGTAAATCTAAGGCTCGAACCAGTGGCAAGAGGGAACAGATAACAACTCCCCCTATGTCTCCCAAGAGAATTCATGGAAGGAAGCCCGAAGAAAGAGCTAGCGTACAAAATACAATGCAGGTTAAGGTAAGTAACATCAAACCTAAGTGTGTATTGTGCGACGGGCCACATCGCTTGAGTGGGTGTGAAGAATTCTTAAAGAAAGAACTAAATGATAGACATGATGTCATGTGTGATAAACGATTGTAATTATTAGTAAAGTGACATGCCGACTTCAGGGCGTTTGTATACATCGTGACAGTTATTAAAACAACAAGGAGTTTCATCGCCCAATAAACACTTCAGTATAATTATGTAAACAGTGGATTAATTTCTCCCCTTTGGGGCATCATCAGCACAAAAACTACTGCACTACAGTTAGGCCAAACAGAAAACACTAACAAATACTGAAATAGACTACCAGTCGATGTATAAAACCGATGTATATGTACAGTACAAATAACAACACTCCGCCTACGGCAGTACGGTTGCTATGTGGTTATAAGAAGCGTGCAGCACCGGTCCGTAGAGCTGACAACATAAATAAACAACTGAACTCTTAGTCATAGAAACAAATCAATCAGTCTGGCACCGAGACGTGATCAGGCAGGGCCGTGCGTTACCATTTACAGTACAAATGGCATAGGGCAGTATTGACAACAGAGAGCCTTATGTATGCGAGATAACAACTACAGTACGAAATACTATTTACAGTACAAATGGCATAGGGCAGTATTAACAACAGAGAGCCTTATGTTAAAGCTAAATCGAGGCAACTCCAACTGAAACTAAATTTGTAAATACAGTACAAAAGGCACATGGCAGTATTAACGGCACAAAACGCGCCCAAACACCAAACCAAAGAACCAACAGGTAACTGATACTAAAGCTAAATCGAGGCAAATCTAACTGAAACTAAATTTGTATATACAGTACAAAAGGCACATGGCAGTATTAACGGCACAAATCGCGCCCAAACACCAAACCAAAGAACCAACAGGTAACTGATACTAAAGCTAAATCGAGGCAAATCTAACTGAAACTAAATTTGTATATACAGTACAAAAGGCACATGGCAGTATTAACGGCACAAAACGCGCCCAAACACCAAACCAAAGAACCAACAGGTAACTGATACTAAAGCTAAATCGAGGCAAATCTAACTGAAACTAAATTTGTATATACAGTACAAAAGGCACATGGCATTATTAACGGCACAAAACGCGCCCAAACACCAAACCAAAGAACCAACAGGTAACTGATACTAAAGCTAAATCGAGGCAAATCTAACTGAAACTAAATTTGTATATACAGTACAAAAGGCACATGGCAGTATTAACGGCACAAAACGCGCCCAAACACCAAACCAAAGAACCAACAGGTAACTGATTCTAAAGCTAAATCGAGGCAAATCTAACTGAAACTAAATTTGTATATACAGTACAAAAGGCACATGGCAGTATTAACGGCACAAAACGCGCCCAAACACCAAACCAAAGAACCAACAGGTAACTGATACTAAAGCTAAATCGAGGCAAATCTAACTGAAACTAAATTTGTATATACAGTACAAAAGGCACATGGCAGTATTAACGGCACAAATCGCGCCCAAACACCAAACTATAACCCCGACCGTGTCAAACCGCCGGGACCATTCTGTTCCATGGGGGCCTAAACTTGAAAATATAGTTCGCCTCGGCGTGGATCCTATCCTCGTCCGACCTGTAGCTCCTAAACCCCGTGACCCTGAGACACCCTAACCCGCACTGGGCAAAGTGATCCAACAGCACATACTCCCCCATGTTCTCTTGGTCAGGGTGCACTTCCTTCACGTACCTGCCCATGGCCGATCGGTGTCCCGTCATCCTATCCCTAATGGTTTGCTCAGTCTGGCCCAAATAATACCCCCCCGGGTGGTTGGTGCAGGTCAACAGATAAAGTACCCCGTGGGACAAACACGTGAAAACCCCTTTAATCTTCTCACCCCATGGGGTTCGGGCCATGTCGAACATGGCGTCGCATGTTTTGCACCCCGCCCGGGACCCGCATCTACTGCTTCCCCTCCCCTTAGCCGGCGGCCGCTTCTGAACCAACATATTACCCAAACTCCGACCCGCGTAAAGATTGCACGCAACTCCCATCCCACTCTCTCCCAACACCCGCCGATACCGCCGCATGACCGGCTTAACGACCTCAGCGAACCTACGGTCTACCCCAAAGTAAAACTTGTCCTTCTCCGCCTGGACCCTGCCCTCCCGGTTGACACCAGTCGAGTCCCGTAACCGTTCCGGGTCCCAACCCCGGGCCTCGTTCAAAAACCCTTCACTATACCCGGACACCCAGCAATCCGTTAAATAACGGTCCCTCGCACTCTCATACTCCCTGGTTGTCCTTGTCAACCTCGCAAAACGTGTCAGCTGGCCCTTCACCACACCCTGCAGAACCTTTCGGTCGTGCAAACTGGATCCAGGAATGGGCAACCTTCTAGTGAGCGGTTTAAAATAAACCGAACTCACTATTCCCCGACCCGGCTCCAAAACTAACTCTAAGTCCAGGAACACTGAACTGGTGTTCGAGAATTCGAAAGTGAAACGAATCCCCCCTTTACCGTATACGGCCTCACACGCCGCCCCGTAACGCTCGACGATCGCCTCCTTCACGGCGTCGTCCAATTCCCCATCCCAAATAGCCTCGCCATCGTCCACAAACGTTTTGAAATATATGGCGCTGAACCTGGCAACCAAACCCACGTGGGTGTGGATACGGTCTACCACCAGGACCGCCAGAACCTTCCCCGAGGGGCCTCCCATCCCTAGACCCTTTACTAAAACATAAAAAGCACCTTCAAACCCAAAATATGCACGAGTCAGCACAAATTTTAATATAAGCATAACCTGCCCCAAAGTAAACCCAGAGTCCTCCAAAATCTCCATATTCTCCCCAATCACCGCCTCGATCGCGCGCACGGCGACATCGTGGTCTACAGAGGGGTACATGTCCACGACGTCCAAAGACATGAACGTTGCCGTGGACAATGGGCGGCTCGGGACCGCCTCCCTTGCCGAACGCGAATCCTGCACGTAGTGGGGCATCCTCAACATTAGAGGCTGAAGGACCGAGTTTAGCCACTTCCCGGCCCTCTCCGCTAGGGTTCCTCTCGACGATACGATAGCTCTAACCTTCGGGAACTTCCTGCCCCCTCCCCAGTCGATCCACTCAGAAACCGGTTTGTGGTCCTTAACTAAAGGGAACACATAACCCTGAGTTGGGTTCTTCGGAACCAGGTATGAACTTAAGTCCTTATCTTCTAACGCCATGTTCTGTACCGTCCGATAGAGTTCATCCCGATATTTCGAAGTCGGATCACCGTCCAACTTCTCGAACATCTCACGGTCGCCAACGTTTCTCCTCATCTCTAAATCCAACAGCTCCCTGTCTACAACAACGACGTTTCCTGTCTTGTCTCCCCTAACGAAAGCGAGTTCTTTATCCCCCCTAAGTTCCCGCAGCAGTCTCAAATCCTTCTCTGAGATACCCACACCCTCCCCGCCTCGGCCAACACCGCTCGCCCTCCCGTCGGCACCGTCGATCGCCTTATGTAATTCCGCCATAAATCCCTCCACCGCCTCGTCCTCGACCCTTGGTGCGACGTACCGGAACTTCCTCGGAACGTATAATTGCCTATAGTCCAATGGCGCCCTCCCACTGCCCTCACCATCCCTATTTCTAGTCGCCCCTAGCTCGGGGATACGTCGCTCCATCGGGACGTGCGGGCCACCTCCACGTTTGGGAAATACCCCCCCCACGCTCCGCGACGGGGTGCTGACACACCCCGCAGCTGTCGATAAACCGTTCGAAACCTCATCGCACATCTCTAAACACTCCCTAGAACCGGAACCCGCCCCGGGTCCTTCCCCGCTCGGCGGGGTCACAGGGGTGGAGCATGCGAATAGTCTGCGGGCCACTCCCGTTGGCGGGTTACCCAAAACTAAAGCCCCAAACGCTGCCGTACAGTCTTCTATTGTCGCACTCGGCGCAGCTCCCAACTCCGGGCCCGACCGGCGACCCCTTCCCGGCGTGACCGCAAATGAAATAACCGACTCCTCATCACTACTCCGCGGTCCAACCGCCCCGCTCGCGGCTTCATCCCGGCTGGGTTTCTCTACCTGAACTGTATCCTCCAGTCTGGCGTTCCTTCGCCTGATCGCATTACGGATTCTCGTTCCCAACTTGGAGATCGACGTGTGTGCGTCCATCCGGTCCTGTTCCACAACGCGTGTTCTCGGCACAAAACTAAATCCTAAAGATAACACCCGTTTAGCCTCCTCCGAGATGGGTTTGGAGGAGAGATTGACTACGTTGTCGACTTCCTTCGCGGTTCCCACGAGGTCGTCCCGGCCCACGAAAGGTCGATGTGCAATCCTATCGGGTACCAGCCACGGAACCTTCTCCTCCCTAACTCGTCTTGAACTAGTCGCCGAAAGCGCTCCTAGCTTCCGATCGAGAAATCGCTTTCTCTCAACCTCCTCCTGGGCCCCGATCCGACGTACCCAAAATTCGACGAACTTCGACAGACAGGTCCAGTCCTCCGTCTTGTCTACACCGGCTCCTATCTTCCCCTGGATGAACTGCGTAAAACCTCTTGATAGCCGACCCTCCCGCGCGCGTTCACGCCTCAGGATATCGTGGTACCAAGCGATATCCATTGTCAGCGCTCTGTTCACGTACCTGTCCATCAAACCCGCATGCCGCGTTAAACCTCGGCCACCTACCCCTGCTAGGTAAGCTGGAGTTAGATTTTTGGACCTACATCGTTTCATACAGTCTATTTGCAAGGGTAATCTAATTAATTTCTGTCTGGTCACGAACCACGTGCGGATGTCACGTTTCACTCCAGTATTAACATTGAAATTATTAGTAAAGTGACATGCCGACTTCAGGGCGTTTGTATACATCGTGACAGTTATTAAAACAACAAGGAGTTTCATCGCCCAATAAACACTTCAGTATAATTATGTAAACAGTGGATTAATTTCTCCCCTTTGGGGCATCATCAGCACAAAAACTACTGCACTACAGTTAGGCCAAACAGAAAACACTAACAAATACTGAAATAGACTACCAGTCGATGTATAAAACCGATGTATATGTACAGTACAAATAACAACACTCCGCCTACGGCAGTACGGTTGCTATGTGGTTATAAGAAGCGTGCAGCACCGGTCCGTAGAGCTGACAACATAAATAAACAACTGAACTCTTAGTCATAGAAACAAATCAATCAGTCTGGCACCGAGACGTGATCAGGCAGGGCCGTGCGTTACCATTTACAGTACAAATGGCATAGGGCAGTATTGACAACAGAGAGCCTTATGTATGCGAGATAACAACTACAGTACGAAATACTATTTACAGTACAAATGGCATAGGGCAGTATTAACAACAGAGAGCCTTATGTTAAAGCTAAATCGAGGCAACTCCAACTGAAACTAAATTTGTAAATACAGTACAAAAGGCACATGGCAGTATTAACGGCACAAAACGCGCCCAAACACCAAACCAAAGAACCAACAGGTAACTGATACTAAAGCTAAATCGAGGCAAATCTAACTGAAACTAAATTTGTATATACAGTACAAAAGGCACATGGCAGTATTAACGGCACAAATCGCGCCCAAACACCAAACCAAAGAACCAACAGGTAACTGATACTAAAGCTAAATCGAGGCAAATCTAACTGAAACTAAATTTGTATATACAGTACAAAAGGCACATGGCAGTATTAACGGCACAAAACGCGCCCAAACACCAAACCAAAGAACCAACAGGTAACTGATACTAAAGCTAAATCGAGGCAAATCTAACTGAAACTAAATTTGTATATACAGTACAAAAGGCACATGGCAGTATTAACGGCACAAAACGCGCCCAAACACCAAACCAAAGAACCAACAGGTAACTGATACTAAAGCTAAATCGAGGCAAATCTAACTGAAACTAAATTTGTATATACAGTACAAAAGGCACATGGCAGTATTAACGGCACAAAACGCGCCCAAACACCAAACCAAAGAACCAACAGGTAACTGATTCTAAAGCTAAATCGAGGCAAATCTAACTGAAACTAAATTTGTATATACAGTACAAAAGGCACATGGCAGTATTAACGGCACAAAACGCGCCCAAACACCAAACCAAAGAACCAACAGGTAACTGATACTAAAGCTAAATCGAGGCAAATCTAACTGAAACTAAATTTGTATATACAGTACAAAAGGCACATGGCAGTATTAACGGCACAAATCGCGCCCAAACACCAAACTATAACCCCGACCGTGTCAAACCGCCGGGACCATTCTGTTCCATGGGGGCCTAAACTTGAAAATATAGTTCGCCTCGGCGTGGATCCTATCCTCGTCCGACCTGTAGCTCCTAAACCCCGTGACCCTGAGACACCCTAACCCGCACTGGGCAAAGTGATCCAACAGCACATACTCCCCCATGTTCTCTTGGTCAGGGTGCACTTCCTTCACGTACCTGCCCATGGCCGATCGGTGTCCCGTCATCCTATCCCTAATGGTTTGCTCAGTCTGGCCCAAATAATACCCCCCCGGGTGGTTGGTGCAGGTCAACAGATAAAGTACCCCGTGGGACAAACACGTGAAAACCCCTTTAATCTTCTCACCCCATGGGGTTCGGGCCATGTCGAACATGGCGTCGCATGTTTTGCACCCCGCCCGGGACCCGCATCTACTGCTTCCCCTCCCCTTAGCCGGCGGCCGCTTCTGAACCAACATATTACCCAAACTCCGACCCGCGTAAAGATTGCACGCAACTCCCATCCCACTCTCTCCCAACACCCGCCGATACCGCCGCATGACCGGCTTAACGACCTCAGCGAACCTACGGTCTACCCCAAAGTAAAACTTGTCCTTCTCCGCCTGGACCCTGCCCTCCCGGTTGACACCAGTCGAGTCCCGTAACCGTTCCGGGTCCCAACCCCGGGCCTCGTTCAAAAACCCTTCACTATACCCGGACACCCAGCAATCCGTTAAATAACGGTCCCTCGCACTCTCATACTCCCTGGTTGTCCTTGTCAACCTCGCAAAACGTGTCAGCTGGCCCTTCACCACACCCTGCAGAACCTTTCGGTCGTGCAAACTGGATCCAGGAATGGGCAACCTTCTAGTGAGCGGTTTAAAATAAACCGAACTCACTATTCCCCGACCCGGCTCCAAAACTAACTCTAAGTCCAGGAACACTGAACTGGTGTTCGAGAATTCGAAAGTGAAACGAATCCCCCCTTTACCGTATACGGCCTCACACGCCGCCCCGTAACGCTCGACGATCGCCTCCTTCACGGCGTCGTCCAATTCCCCATCCCAAATAGCCTCGCCATCGTCCACAAACGTTTTGAAATATATGGCGCTGAACCTGGCAACCAAACCCACGTGGGTGTGGATACGGTCTACCACCAGGACCGCCAGAACCTTCCCCGAGGGGCCTCCCATCCCTAGACCCTTTACTAAAACATAAAAAGCACCTTCAAACCCAAAATATGCACGAGTCAGCACAAATTTTAATATAAGCATAACCTGCCCCAAAGTAAACCCAGAGTCCTCCAAAATCTCCATATTCTCCCCAATCACCGCCTCGATCGCGCGCACGGCGACATCGTGGTCTACAGAGGGGTACATGTCCACGACGTCCAAAGACATGAACGTTGCCGTGGACAATGGGCGGCTCGGGACCGCCTCCCTTGCCGAACGCGAATCCTGCACGTAGTGGGGCATCCTCAACATTAGAGGCTGAAGGACCGAGTTTAGCCACTTCCCGGCCCTCTCCGCTAGGGTTCCTCTCGACGATACGATAGCTCTAACCTTCGGGAACTTCCTGCCCCCTCCCCAGTCGATCCACTCAGAAACCGGTTTGTGGTCCTTAACTAAAGGGAACACATAACCCTGAGTTGGGTTCTTCGGAACCAGGTATGAACTTAAGTCCTTATCTTCTAACGCCATGTTCTGTACCGTCCGATAGAGTTCATCCCGATATTTCGAAGTCGGATCACCGTCCAACTTCTCGAACATCTCACGGTCGCCAACGTTTCTCCTCATCTCTAAATCCAACAGCTCCCTGTCTACAACAACGACGTTTCCTGTCTTGTCTCCCCTAACGAAAGCGAGTTCTTTATCCCCCCTAAGTTCCCGCAGCAGTCTCAAATCCTTCTCTGAGATACCCACACCCTCCCCGCCTCGGCCAACACCGCTCGCCCTCCCGTCGGCACCGTCGATCGCCTTATGTAATTCCGCCATAAATCCCTCCACCGCCTCGTCCTCGACCCTTGGTGCGACGTACCGGAACTTCCTCGGAACGTATAATTGCCTATAGTCCAATGGCGCCCTCCCACTGCCCTCACCATCCCTATTTCTAGTCGCCCCTAGCTCGGGGATACGTCGCTCCATCGGGACGTGCGGGCCACCTCCACGTTTGGGAAATACCCCCCCCACGCTCCGCGACGGGGTGCTGACACACCCCGCAGCTGTCGATAAACCGTTCGAAACCTCATCGCACATCTCTAAACACTCCCTAGAACCGGAACCCGCCCCGGGTCCTTCCCCGCTCGGCGGGGTCACAGGGGTGGAGCATGCGAATAGTCTGCGGGCCACTCCCGTTGGCGGGTTACCCAAAACTAAAGCCCCAAACGCTGCCGTACAGTCTTCTATTGTCGCACTCGGCGCAGCTCCCAACTCCGGGCCCGACCGGCGACCCCTTCCCGGCGTGACCGCAAATGAAATAACCGACTCCTCATCACTACTCCGCGGTCCAACCGCCCCGCTCGCGGCTTCATCCCGGCTGGGTTTCTCTACCTGAACTGTATCCTCCAGTCTGGCGTTCCTTCGCCTGATCGCATTACGGATTCTCGTTCCCAACTTGGAGATCGACGTGTGTGCGTCCATCCGGTCCTGTTCCACAACGCGTGTTCTCGGCACAAAACTAAATCCTAAAGATAACACCCGTTTAGCCTCCTCCGAGATGGGTTTGGAGGAGAGATTGACTACGTTGTCGACTTCCTTCGCGGTTCCCACGAGGTCGTCCCGGCCCACGAAAGGTCGATGTGCAATCCTATCGGGTACCAGCCACGGAACCTTCTCCTCCCTAACTCGTCTTGAACTAGTCGCCGAAAGCGCTCCTAGCTTCCGATCGAGAATTCGCTTTCTCTCAACCTCCTCCTGGGCCCCGATCCGACGTACCCAAAATTCGACGAACTTCGACAGACAGGTCCAGTCCTCCGTCTTGTCTACACCGGCTCCTATCTTCCCCTGGATGAACTGCGTAAAACCTCTTGATAGCCGACCCTCCCGCGCGCGTTCACGCCTCAGGATATCGTGGTACCAAGCGATATCCATTGTCAGCGCTCTGTTCACGTACCTGTCCATCAAACCCGCATGCCGCGTTAAACCTCGGCCACCTACCCCTGCTAGGTAAGCTGGAGTTAGATTTTTGGACCTACATCGTTTCATAAAGTCTATTTGCAAGGGTAATCTAATTAATTTCTGTCTGGTCACGAACCACGTGCGGATGTCACGTTTCACTCCAGTATTAACATTGAAATTATTAGTAAAGTGACATGCCGACTTCAGGGCGTTTGTATACATCGTGACAGTTATTAAAACAACAAGGAGTTTCATCGCCCAATAAACACTTCAGTATAATTATGTAAACAGTGGATTAATTTCTCCCCTTTGGGGCATCATCAGCACAAAAACTACTGCACTACAGTTAGGCCAAACAGAAAACACTAACAAATACTGAAATAGACTACCAGTCGATGTATAAAACCGATGTATATGTACAGTACAAATAACAACACTCCGCCTACGGCAGTACGGTTGCTATGTGGTTATAAGAAGCGTGCAGCACCGGTCCGTAGAGCTGACAACATAAATAAACAACTGAACTCTTAGTCATAGAAACAAATCAATCAGTCTGGCACCGAGACGTGATCAGGCAGGGCCGTGCGTTACCATTTACAGTACAAATGGCATAGGGCAGTATTGACAACAGAGAGCCTTATGTATGCGAGATAACAACTACAGTACGAAATACTATTTACAGTACAAATGGCATAGGGCAGTATTAACAACAGAGAGCCTTATGTTAAAGCTAAATCGAGGCAACTCCAACTGAAACTAAATTTGTAAATACAGTACAAAAGGCACATGGCAGTATTAACGGCACAAAACGCGCCCAAACACCAAACCAAAGAACCAACAGGTAACTGATACTAAAGCTAAATCGAGGCAAATCTAACTGAAACTAAATTTGTATATACAGTACAAAAGGCACATGGCAGTATTAACGGCACAAATCGCGCCCAAACACCAAACCAAAGAACCAACAGGTAACTGATACTAAAGCTAAATCGAGGCAAATCTAACTGAAACTAAATTTGTATATACAGTACAAAAGGCACATGGCAGTATTAACGGCACAAAACGCGCCCAAACACCAAACCAAAGAACCAACAGGTAACTGATACTAAAGCTAAATCGAGGCAAATCTAACTGAAACTAAATTTGTATATACAGTACAAAAGGCACATGGCAGTATTAACGGCACAAAACGCGCCCAAACACCAAACCAAAGAACCAACAGGTAACTGATACTAAAGCTAAATCGAGGCAAATCTAACTGAAACTAAATTTGTATATACAGTACAAAAGGCACATGGCAGTATTAACGGCACAAAACGCGCCCAAACACCAAACCAAAGAACCAACAGGTAACTGATTCTAAAGCTAAATCGAGGCAAATCTAACTGAAACTAAATTTGTATATACAGTACAAAAGGCACATGGCAGTATTAACGGCACAAAACGCGCCCAAACACCAAACCAAAGAACCAACAGGTAACTGATACTAAAGCTAAATCGAGGCAAATCTAACTGAAACTAAATTTGTATATACAGTACAAAAGGCACATGGCAGTATTAACGGCACAAATCGCGCCCA